>WTSP01021582.1:0-39590 GCA_025331215.1 Actenoides lindsayi | reverse complement strand
CTTGTTATTCTTTACATCCCTTGCCAAGTTCAGCTCCAACAGTGCCTTGGCCCTCCTGACCTCATCCCTACACAGTCGGGCTATATGCCTATACTCTTCCCAGGGTACTTGTCCCTGCTTCCACTGCCTGTGAAGCTCCTTCTTGCTTTTTAATTTGACCAGTAGGTCATGGCTCAGCCACACTGGTCTCTTCCCTTCCTTACTCGATTTCTTACACCTGGGGATCAAGATCTCTTGCAATCTATGAAGAGTGTCCTTAAAAATCTGTCAGCTCTGTTCTGCTCCCCTGTCTCTGAGGACTGTTTCCCAGGATATTCTGTTAACTAACTCCTTGAAGAGCTGGAATTTTGCTTTTCTGAAGTTCAAGGTCCTGACTGCACTTTTTGACTGATTTCTGACCCTTAATACCATGAATTCAACCAGTACATGGTCACTGCAACCCAGGCTGCCTCCAGTCTTGAGACTTTTCCATTCTACTGCTCATTTATGATGGTACCTTCTTAACTTTTCCAGTTTCCACTCTTCCATTCTAGAACACCAGAAGCCACAGCCATTCTGAGAACAAATATTGCACAGCAGACATTCCTCATTCACTTACATCCCAGACTAGTTTACTAGGCTATTAGGCTTCTGGTGTGAGAAGAAAATAAACATCTTCTCTAATAGACTGGGTTGCTTTTTCTTCATGTTTCCAAACAGAGCTTTTGCATTTTTTTCAGGAGCTTTCCTCTTGACTCATTAGCAAGTAGTAACAGTGCTAGAAGGTCCGTTTTTAACAATAAATTCAAGTAGTTCATTAAATAACTATGAAGATAGCAAATTAAAAAGATGTCATAGTGCCTCCACAAGGGCAAAAAGTGACCATTTCTCTGGGGTCATGTCATTTCTCCATTATCATACGTGATGCAGTGAAGCCATAGGATTCCTGAAGGTGGAGAAAGTGCTTAATTCAGACAATTGAATTTAATACCAGAGGATTATCTGATCTGAATTTGAAATTTACAGTTCTGGACAACAGTAATAAAACTCTTACCTGAACTATTGTGGTCTCTCAGCAGCTGCAGGGAAGTCAAAAAGATAAGCTCATTCACTTTTATCTCAATTAAATAATGCCCTTCTAATTTGTAGTAAAAGATGTATATAAAGTTGACTTTTCCTTTGGATGACCATTTTCTTTGAAAATTCGGGATTCATGTGTTCTATCACAACTTACTCTAGTTTTTAGTAGTTAGATGTACTCAAGAAAAACATCTCTTAAGATTGAAATAACTTTTAGGCCTTCTATATGTATGTGTATTAGACATGAAGAAAGAATGCTTAAAAGTAAACATCCCACCTATTCAAGAATAGGATTTGGGGTATATAAATGTTTTAGGCATTAAATTATCACATACATTTTTCTATCTTGCATCTTCCATAATCTTTTCTGTACTCAGGGAGCTGGTTGAAATACATTTATATAAACCAATGTAAGAGGGCTGTGGCTGGGAATCAGAGCTGTTTTCTTGTGCAAGATGATGCAGACAGTGTAAAATTACAGGACAGGAATATAGCCTGGAAATCACTAGAGCTGTATATTTGTACCCAGGAAGCTACTGTTAAAATAAACATCTTTTGTTATAGTTACGTGAAAAAAAGGAAGAAGTTTGTTATCGTATTGTTTAGACCAGGGCTATCTTTGCAATGCTTAGTCAAATAAGTGGTGTTTTCTTCAGTGGGTAGTTCTAGTAATTTAAACAGGACAGTCAATATGAGTGGTATTTGCTGTACATGAATTTCAGGGAATTCAACATAGTGTAATTGAACAACTAGAGATGACAGACTTTTCTGTGTATCCTTAAAGTTCATTATAATGCTGTGGCTGAGATTCTTCAGTTAATAAGCAGGAGAGTAAAGAGATAGTTTTTATTGATGCATACAGAATTGAAAATGCATTGGTTGGATTAATGATGGAGTAACCTATAAAGTCCCTATGTCAACATTTGAGAAAAACATATCGAAAAGTTGTAGCAGATGAAGAAAACAGATTCATATGATCTGAGGTTTGAAGAAAATACTAGCTTAAGAAGAAAGACATGAAGAGTATTATCAGGAGAAGATAAAGTTAGGGGATTGGATTGCTGCATTTGAGGGTACTGTCAAGCTAACAGTAACTGGAGCACAAAGTTAAAACAAAAGATCATTACTGGACACTTCTATATCAAGTTTGATTGAGGGGAAGTAGGAAGAAGGTAAAGGGTGATGCTCTCCAGAAAGCAAGCAGGAATATTGGGAGATGATTTTGTTGGAGAAAGTTCTTTAAGCAGACCACTGTGTGAGCTAGGTCAATTTGTCTCCAGCCCAGTCCTGTTTCCATGGGGACATGTCATTACCAAAGGCCTTTTGGATCTGTCAGGGAAATAAACCTGAAGCCTTACAAATTCAAAAGGAAAAATACCATATTTTTTTAGCAATAGTGGTCCTTAGCCGCAGGAAGAAATATAAACAGAAGTGACAGATTCTTTATCCTATGATATATTCAGATGGAGACTGGCTACCTTTCTGAAAGACATAGTTTACTAGCACAAAGCTCCTGGGTTTAGTGTAGTGGCAACAGGATGAAAATGTCCTGAGATGGATTCCCTAGATGGGGTAAACTATGTAAAAATCTCTGGACACCTAACTCAAGCTTTAAGTACCAGCTCTTTCAGCTGGAAGAGCTAGTTCTCTATCATTTAATAAACGTATTATGAAGTTTAATTCAATTATGTCTACAAGATACATGGACTCCTCCCTGTGGAAACTACCCCAGAAACAGAAGACGTAAATAGCAGCAGATGATTGCACTAATTGTGTACTTAGGATCATGTCTCTCTCAGTGTTTCCTTATAAGGAAAATGCTGCATAAGCATAGTTTGGATGATGAGCAAATCACATGGTAAAATTCTTGCTCATATCTTAAACAAGACACAGATCTTATGGAGATTAGAAGCTGCTCAGTGACATTCACTTCACCATTTCCACTAATTGTTATATCAATGTGAGAGGAAGAAGGAATGTTTGGAAATTCATACTTAAGAAAAAAGTGAGTGATACAGCATCTATTGTGGTATAATCTGTGCATTTTCAAATTCTTTGCTTAGGAAAAATGAATCATGGATTTGGTGATTTGCAAAGGATATTCTGCATAAAATTTTAAAGGATGATTTGGCTTTCAGATAGATAGGCTTTCTCTCTTTTAGTGCAGAATATTTACCTTCTTAAGTTGTAACTAACCACAGCAATATATGACTCGCTGACTTGAGATCATCCTGCCTTTTGCCCCCAGTTTGTTTGGGATTAAATCTGTCCCTATGCTCACAATTATTGGAATACAGGAAAACATATTACTTTATGATGTGAATGTCTGGAGATCCACCTGACACCTGACCAAGAAGAAAGAAATATATGCACACATTAGGTTCTATCCTCATTCAGTCATCAGTTTTTTTTGTTCTATTACTTCCTTTTCTAGAAGGAATGTAGTGTTACTTAGATGATAAATTTTTCAGGCCACGTTTGTGGTGCTCATGAGTGTCTATAATGACACAAATCGGTATTGATGATATTTCAGTAACAAAAAAAAAGCTTTTCTGCTTCAAAACTAAGACAGTGGCCTTTCATACCCACCACCTTCCGAAAAGAAAGAGAAAGGGAAGGACATGCTCTATGTTCTTTTTGTGCTTCCCAAGTGCCAACTCCACAGCAAACTAACTTTTTCAATAAAGTGAAATATTTTAAGTGTTTCATTTTGGACGTGTTACAAAGTTACTCTTGCTGGATGTAGTTTGAGATGATCTGGCACATTCTTGCAAGTAAGAGTTAATTTTTAGCAAGGCTTCTGCTCAGTGCTTTTAAAGAATTCTAGAAAATATATTAGAGAAATAACTACTACTACTATTTCACTGCATGAGGCAAGGACATTGCCTTGCTGTTTATGGTAGCTTCTTTGGGGGTCTGTAAATTGCAAAGCCAAAAAAGAAGATATGAACGTTAATAAATACTCTCTCCTTAAGGCTCCAAGAGAGAAATCTGAGTTCAAGAAGAGTGTGGGAACTAAGGGAAAGAAAAAAAAAAAAAAAAAAAAAAAAGATAACTTATCTGGCATTAGCATAGTCTACCTCATAATTAGATCACTTTCAAAAGGAAAACAGTGATATACGTTGCAGCATTAGTGCAGACATCAAAACTGCAGGGAAAGGAGAATTTGAGTGAGGGAGTTGCACATTATAGACATGAGAGTGAGTAGACTTCTCCCTGAATGACTTTAGGAGCATTTAAAAATACTGGAAACAGCTCATCCAGCCAACCACTAGGATGGAGGTAATGTATGACTCCAGGAAGACAGTGTGTGTAGGTCTCAGTCCCTGTAACGCCTCCTCTGAAAACTCTGGCCTCTCCATCCAGCCTGCAGCATCCTTGAGTTGCGGGGGACAAATTGAAGTTCTAATGTACAGTGCCTGTCAGAACTCCTTCATCAGGGATACAGAGTGCTTGCTGCCTGTATTTTACATTTGTCCTAGTTTTCTGCATGCATCCTCCAAAGGACTGGCATCATGGATAACAGAAAAGGCAGGTGTGAAGCAGCCTTTTGTTGTGTTGCCAATGGCCACTTTGGTAATGGCCTGTTTTGGGGGGTGTTTGGGACCATTCCCCTAGGTGTCTGTCCTAGAAAAAAAAAAAAATGCTACCCACACCAGTTCCACTTTTTGTTTATCCCTGATGCACTTGCCTTTAAGAAGGAGGCTGTCTTCTCTTTTAATAATTTAGGGCAAAGAGCTAACAGAGAGCTCCAAAACTGCAGGAGAAATGTCCTTGAACTTAAATGGCTCGATAAAAATAGGCCTTTAATACAGTGAGGCAGCCACCTAAATTGTGCTTTTTGACTGTCACTTTGTCAAACAACCTTTAACACTGCTGCCACTGCCTCCCACCTTCCTGAGAGGGGGGAGATCCCTTCCATCTCCTCCTGCCAAGCTGCACCAAGGCCAGTAGCACCCTACACAGAAGTGCCCTGCATCTCCACTCTTGATGTCAAAAAAATCTCTGTCTGCCCAAAGTATGCTCTTGTTATTTTCAATCCCCAGGTTAAATCATCTGAGGATAACTCATGTAAAAATGCAAAAAAAAAATAAAATAATAAAAAGCTAACCTAGTTTGTTCAAAGCCATGCAGACAGAGACAGAGCAGTAGCTGTAAATAGATTCCAAGCCTTCTCACTCATATTCCTGCATCTGCTGGCCCAGACCTTGTTGCTTATGTTTAGAAGATGATAAAGTTTTCATATGGAAGCCCCTTCCCCTCTTCTCCTCTCCCTTTACTTCTTTCCCCAACACATTTTCTCCCCTAGATGCTGGAAGAAGTGAAACTCCTGTACAAAGAGCCCCTGCACATATGAGATGTAGAAAACCCATGATCCTACATGAAGGGGATGCGGTCTGATATGTTGGAAGTGTGGAGGTCTTCTTCTGTCTTCTGCCAGAGTTTACATGGATTACTTCGGCAAAAACAAAGGACCTTTCTGTGACTCAATTTCCCCTCCTAGGGAAGGTGATTAATCATAATACTGGGGATTTTTTGAAGCTTAATTCAATGACATTAATGCAATAGTTTGTGATTAGTGGAAGTAAAGATATGAAAAGAAATGAAACAGTTCTAATGCAGCTGTCTTGTTGGCACAATATTAAAGCAGCTGATTATGGGCACTTAATTGAAGGAAATGAGAATTATGATAAGTCAGCACAGAAGCAAATATGTGATCCACAGCCTGATGAGACTGTAACTCCACACTTTTCTGTTCTGAAAAGAATACTGAGCGATGAAATGGGGATATTTTTAATGTGAATTGAAGATGCTTTGATAGCTAAATCATGGACTTTCTTTCTGTTGAACTTTTGCTTTGGAAGAGATGGTGAGGTTCAGCAATGAATGTTCTGCCCCACAGAATGATCTTGAGCTGCAAGTACAATTGCTGGGCTCAACAAAAGGTGATGAGAGAGAGAGACAGACTGAAACTGCACATGTTTGAACAAGAAACACTGCTCTTTCCTTGATGCCTCACCACCTGACTCCCAGTAGGGCAATCTGTGAACTTTGCAGATGGTGAAATGGTCTCTTCCACAAAGCAATTTGTTTTAAACAATTCATTCTAAAACCTCCTTTGCTTTGAAGGATTATATTCCCTTGTTTGCGTTCTCTGTGCCTGGCAAAGAGTTTTCTAAAGGAGCTATCTCTAGCAGAGAAACATGACAGTGCATTAGTCCTGTTTCTGGATATACCTATAGGGTGCTTCAGAGCAATGTTTATCACTATATAAACACAGCACTTTGTATTTCTGCTTACTGGTGTCTTAGCATGACTGCCTATTATGGCACAGATGCAATGAAGATGTGGAAAGAAGTCTGGAGCCAAATGACACCATTCCCAGTCATCAGCAGCTTATAGACTGGGGGTTTGACATTTCTTCCCTAGGTGATTACCTGGGAGAAACCAGTGCTGCATTTTATTTTTCCTTAAAATTATTAGTGATCCACAGGCATCTGCAAAGAGCATAAGAAGTCTTTGAGGATGGAAGGAGCAGATAAAATGTCAAATAGATTTTTTTTCACATCACTTTTATCAGTAGGTTATGGGCAGTGATGCCTGGCAGATTGAGTCTGCTTGACTAAAATATAAAGCAAGAAAGCACTTTATTAGCAATTTTCTTCTCTCTGGCAGACATGTTCTGCCTGTGTGCCTCTTCCCATGCTTCCTACTCTGATTCATCTTTTTTATTGTACAAAGCTGCTTTATTGCCCTCCTTTTCTCATGTTCCTCTAAACAGTAAGCAATGTGGCAGAGCAGGGGAAATGAGATGGCCACTTGAATCGTCACATGTTATATGTTTACTTTTACCTAGTGTTATCCCAGAAAAATTAAAATATCTTCCATTCCACTTGTATACCCTCTGCCAAAGGTTTCTGTCAACAAGGTTTGTATATTCAGAGGAAGGCTTCCAAACACTTGCTGGTATTTTATAGCAAATGATACAGAGAAGGAAGGAAGAAAAGGGCATTATCACCAGCTTATAATGATGTTAGTAAACTTGAATTAATCTTCAGTCACAAGTATTCACAGTAAATTGTGTATCTGATAGCTAAAAAATCCTAGGATCTTCCTTCCATAGAGTTGTCACTGTGTTAGCATTAATATTGTATTAATGCACCCTCAGAACCCCACATCTGTTTTCTTCAAAAACCTCAAGACCTGCAAGCATCTCTCAATCTAATTTCATGATCAACCCATCTGTCTTGCATTATGTTTCCATTTAATATTTATATAAATGAGGAGGGACCTTGCTTACATTCAGTAATTCTTTTTATCAAGTGTAAATAAACTTATAATAAACTTCAATATAAATAAACATAAATAAATATATTTATATTATAATATAAACTTATAATAAATGTCAATATAAATAAACTTAAAAATAAACTTCAAACAAACTTGAAAACACTTAAAGCAAGACACTGGTAGTTGATGTAAACCTGGCAAAAACTTTCCATGAATTTTCATATAGCCTGATAAGGAAGTCTTGCAGAGCCCTGATAGTTTTCTTACTGAATGTGACAATCTTTGCTATTGTGCTGGAAGTTACAACTCTAATTCCAGGGAGATACAGAAGATCAGAGGTTTTGATACTGTGGTCAGAGAGATGTGCATTGGGTGGCATCTACACCTCTGAATCTCTTCCATTTTGATCAGCATGTATGACTGTAAAAGATGAAGGTGGATTTAATTTCCCTTCCAGAAACAGCAATGATTCAGAGGGAAGTTTCTAAAGGTCTTGATCCAGGCTAGTGCATCTTGCTCAGTATTCTTTGCACTAAGCTATACAAGGACAGTTTGGTACTGATAAAATAATTATATTTTGACTTGTGTACATGTGTTTTATGGACAAAATACACTTGAAAATAATTCAAATCTAGCCTTATCTCTTTAATATCTTGCTTTGCTCTTATTGGTTGGATTTTCACTTAAGTTAGTGAACTTTTCAGCTGATTAATAACTACTTACTGGAAGACAAATGCAGAATACAAAGGTGCAACCTAATTCTGTCTTGTGTGTTCAGTCCACCAAGTAAAAAGAGGTACTAGAAAAAAATAACACATGTTTCCTGAACTTTTTCAAATGGTACATCTTGGCACAGGGGTAGATAGGAATTTGCCCATCTCACTGCAACTGTCCAGGTTTGAGATTGATTTTGTACTTCCTAAGAGGATGGTGAAACACAGAAAGTTTATGTTAAGGCTCAGATAAGCAAACTGGGCTAATTCCAAGCCTAAGAGATTAATTTTATTTTTTTTTTCAAAAAGATGTGCTTCATTTAGAAATCTGTGGGAGTTGATTCCTCTTTCACAGAAGATTTTTTGCCTTCTGCTTCCCAAATCTAGGCACAAGTACTGATAAAATAGAGATTCCCAATCTATCGCACAGAAAACATCCCCACAGTTTAACAAATCTACCATTTTTCATTGCCTCTTTAAAAACTTGCACAGGAAGTTGATTCATGTGCATAAATCTTGCTAGGAAAAACTGCTTACAAAAAGCCATCCTCTAACTGTTACTGAAGAAGGACCATTATTTCATTTGTTTGCTTCCTTGTAAATAAACCTCAATTGCTACCTACATTTTGGTGCCAGAACATCTCTACATTATGACCACCATTTCTGTTAGCTCAAATTTGAAACTCTGCTGAAATGCCTGAATATCCATGAAGAGCCTTTCAGCATTACATCTGAACCTTTTACACAGGGCTTATTTTGTGTTACTGGGTTTGTGGAAAAGTAAAGGAAGGGATAGAGGTTTCCAGTGCAATTCACTGACTGATCAAGAGAAGAGGAAATAAAATAAGGAAGGGAGTAATTGTATTGCAGATGAGACTTTCTTAGCAGTGCAGTGTGTGAGAGGTGAGACAAATGCAGACTGTAGTGTCACTGAGGCAAATGAATCTTTTTGTCCAGAAGACTAGCTGCCTGTAGGATATGGTTCTCATTTCAGCCTCCCTAGTACCTGTGTATAAGACACATATTTTACCATAAGCCTGAAATGAGACTTCCAGTTTGCCAAACCAAAGATAATAGTGATTTTCCTTTATTGTCTCTCTGACTGAAAGATCATGTTCCACTTTGGCATTTCTCCACTATGAGCCCTTTGCAATTAGGGAATCTGAATCTCTCACAGTGCACCCTGAAGATAAGGAAAATGCTTTATGTGTTGCTTCTTTAATATCAGAGTTGTTATGTACACTTCTGCAAAGTAAAAACATATTGATTAGGATTGTTGAAAAGAGGCTAAGCATTTAATTACAGTACCACTTTAATTACATGCACCACTTTCTCCCCTAACCCATACCTCTCTTGTTGTATTGCAAATAAGAGGAGCCTATTTAGAAGACACATTGCATAGTTCCTAACTATGGTCAGGTATCTATTCTCAGTTTAATGATATTAGTCCCTTGGTACTATTACAAAGATTTAAGTCTGCTATTTCTTGGCCCATTGTCATCGATTTGGAGTGATGCTTATTCCTTTACCTCTCTGAAGCACTCAGAGAAAGACTGTGATTTTTCTCCATTCATCTTCAGAATTTGTTGTTTGTCTTTACGTTTTTTTCTACTTCCTTAGGCTTTTCAGTTTCCTTTCCTGGATCTCTTTGCTTCTTCCAAATCTTCCTTAAAAACACATTTTCCCAGAGTAGATACTATTCTAGCTGAAATGGGCCACAGATATCTCATGTGTAAAAATTTGTTTATAATCCCAGTCTATGGGAGGAAACTGGGTGAAAATTTAATAGTGTTAATGCATGCTGGGCTTCCGTTCCACTGTAAACGTTGGCTGCTTTTTTTCCAAGCTACTCCCTAGCCTCATCTTGTATTTATATAGCTGAATATTCAAAGTAACCACAATTTACAATGATACAGAGATAGTGAAGTGCTCCAACATTATATAATAGAAATCAAAGACAATAGCAGGCTGTTACAAACATGGATCCAAACAAATCCAAATCACAGAATGATAGGGCTTGCAATGGGCTTCTGGAGATCATCTAGTCCAACCCCCCAGCTAAAGCACCTTCATCTAGAGCAGGTTGCTCATGACCGCAGCCAGGTAGGTTTTGAATATCTTCAGAGAAGGAGAGTCCACAACCTCTCTGGGCAGCCTGTTCCAGTGCTCCATCACCCCCACAGTAAAGAAGATTCTCCTTATGTTTAAGTGGAACTTCCTGTATTCTAGTTTGTGCTCTTTTCCCCTTATCCTATCACTGGCCACTACTGAAAAGAGTCTGGACCCGTTCTCTTGACACTTACCCTTAAGATATTTATAAACATTGATAAGATCCCCTCTCAGTCTTCTCCAGGCTACACACACCCAGGTCTCTCAGCCATTCCTCAGAAGAGAGATGCTCAAGTTCCCTGATCATCTTTGTAGGCTCTGCTGGACTGTCTCCAGTAGTTTCTTGTCTCTCTTCAACTGGGGAGCCCAGAACTGGACATAATACTCCAGATGTGATCTCACTAAGGGCAGAGTAGAGGGGGAGGAGAACCTTCCTTGACCTGCTGATCACACTCTTCTTAATGCATCCCAAGATACCGTCAACTTTCTTGACTACAAGAGTGCACATCACTGCCTCAGGATTAACCTATTGTCCACCAGGACTCCTAGGTCCTTCTCTGCGAAGCTGCTTTCCAGTAGGTCAGCCTCTAACCTGTGCTGGCACATGGCGTTATTCCTCACGAGGTGCAGGATCCTGTACTTGCTGAGGGTACACTCTGCCCCTTCACCTAGGCTGTACTGAACAAGACTGGACCCATTACTGACCTCTGGGGAACACCAGTAGCCACAGGCCTCCAACTAGACTCTGCACCACTGATCACAACCACAATATCCGCTAGGTAGACCTATCTTGCATTGTAACTCTGTCACCTCTCAGTGGTTGAGCAGAGTTTGGTAGGAAATAAAATTTCAGAAATCCTCTGTGAGCAGCAATCAGTACAGTGTACATGCATAGGGAGGGTGGGAGAGGAAGTGGGTTCTGTAGATATTTCAACATACTCTCTTTCAGCCAACAGTTAAGGTGTCTTGTGCTAAGCCGCAAGGGTGATCTGAAATTGATCTCCCCATTGCAATGTACCAAGTAATGATTAAGCTATAATGTTTGTGAGATACTTTGAATTAAAATCAAAGGTTGGACCAGATATCTTTCAAGGTCCTGGGTTCAAAACCAACCTGGGTTTTTCCAACATGGGATGTTATATGTTTTTATGAAATAAAGGAAAAAAAAAAAAAGAAAAAAAAATCTTTAAAATTATACTAGTCAGGAAGAAGAGGTGAAAAGGGAAGATCAAGATACTCATTGTGTTTTTAAGCCATTTTCTTTTTTTTGTTTTTTAATAGAAAGTTTTCTGGTTGTATTAGGTCATACACAACAGGAGGAAATAGAAAATAGCACATTGGCTGTGGTGAGCAAAGGTACTAGTGTACTGATAAAAGCAGAGCAGTTAATAACCCTGCCCAGCTGGACATACTAGCAGCATGTAGATCAAGCATTTGTTAATGGGACCCAGAAACTGAAGCTCATCCATTATGTAAGTAATAGATATGAAGACATCTGGCACAAAAGAAAGGACGTGAACACCTCCAGAAAGTGTCTTGGACTGCAAACTCACTAGATACCTCAAGACAAAACCGTACTTACTGCTGGGCTTCCAAATGTCATGGCTTGTCTGCCAACGTTGAAAGAGTGTGTCCAGCATAATAATGTTCCACTCAGATCTTCTGCTCTGTGCTACATGATAACCATGTTTGCTATTTGACAGCATCTGTGGAGGAGGGAAACAAGATGTGTGGTTCTGGTAACACACTGGACTGGAGTTGCAATATCTGTGCATGTCTGGCAGCTGCTGAAACAAGGGCACAGACATTGCCCCCGTTGCAACTTGGCGCAAAATAAAAAACAAACAAAATCTCCTTCCACAAACAGTGGAGTTGAGAGAGGGAATCTCAGTATGACCTTTCTACCTTTGTGGTCTGTGATGTGCTGCGTTTGTAGGGAAACGAAAAACATAAAAGGTGCTTTGAGATTGAATTTGTCAGTTGTGACATTTCAGCAGTCAGTGTGCTGTACCACAAAGGAGAGGAAATGAGGGGATATACTTCCTCTCCGTTTTGAGATCCATTACACAGTGCTGCTCATTTGGTTTATGTTTTCTGTGTGCTTTGATTATTTTTCTTTCTCTGTTTATTTCTTCTATTCCAGTGAAAGAGCCAGCTGGGATATAACTGTTATTTTCCAAGGTAGTTACTGATGTCTTATTATGATACAATGGAGCTAGTTCTGCTGTAGGAAACATAGAGAAATCTTTCCTTCAAGATGTTGACTGCAGCCGGCCTGTATATTTTTGTGGCTTGCTGGTAAATTGTCTCTGGAACCAAAGCTGATAAAAGGCTTCCACAGAAGATATGTACATGGAAGGGCAAACTAGTCCTGTGGATGGATTACTTTGAGCTTTGGTGACAGTGATGAGAGCAGTGCTGGCCATTTGTCATGCCTAGTGTATCTCTTCAGAAACCTTGCAAAACCCATCTAGTCTTATAAATTGGTACTGAGACCTCCAGCTTGCCAAACAGCCCCAAGGAAAGATAGTGCGTGAAAAACAGAGTAGTGCCTAAACCTGGAAGTTTCCCATTGCAGCAGTTCTTGAGTGAGGGCATAAAAATATTCAGATCAGGTCTTTACTATTTCTAGCACCCATATTTTGGAAATGGCTTGTGAGACTTCCCATAAACTTAACTAATATGCTTTTTTGCTAGACAACATGCATTGCAGATTCCAAGGTCTGAATGAGAATTAAAAAAGGTTAAGGATATTGGGAAGAATTAGGAATCCAATTCAGATTAATAAGAAAGATATATGCAAAAGAAACAAGATTTATTTTTTTTTTAAATCAAGCTGCTGTTTGAGAACATTTTCAATTTTATTGCTTTTTCTATTATGTCGCTGGTATCAGAACTTTTACATTCCACAAATCTTACTTTGACAGGAAGGGATGAAAGTATGAAGCAGACACAGACAGAAATAGACTAATTCTTAATGAAGTCCTGTGTCCCCATAGTCTTACAGACTATTATTTCTCTCTAATAAGACCAATGACTCTGAAGACCAATTTCCAAACTATAATACTAACTTAAAAGAACAATTTATGATGCTTACTGTGAATGCAATATATTACTTTTGTTCCTATTAAAATAATTGCATAATTATATTCATACATGTAATTATATTCATATGCAATACATAATTATTCAAAGACATATAAACATAAGGATCAGTATCTGAACATTTCCTTTACATTCCTTTCCTGGCTTCTGCCACCTCATCTTCTCCCCTTCCCACTTCCAGAAAAGGATAAAAGCCAGCATAGAACTGTGAGTAAAGAACTGCTTCATTATATGCAACCCAGCAATGACTCCTGGATGCCCACAGGAAAGAACAAGACGTCTAACCTGCACTTCTCTCACGACAGCATATAACTGCACTTTCAAGAAAAGCCTATTGTCAACCTAAGAGAGTTAGCTAACTCCTCCTTTCCCTTTGTGTAGGTGAACACTTGGAAATGGGAATTTTCCCCTGTCCTTTTCTTAGAGTATTGTGGGCTCTGCCAACACTAAATGCGCTCACTGTCTCTGTGTCATGTAGTTTGAACTGGTTGTTCTGCAGGTTTTCAGGCAGCAGCACATCAGCTGGTATTGCTGGTGCTGGATTGCCTGATAAGATAACCCTGGAAAATGAATTAGTGTCTAATTTGGTACACACATTTTGTGCACATATGTCTGCATGAAGAATGCAGTAATTGATCCCAATGGACCAGTGATCCCAGTTGTGGACCAGCACATTGCAGCCTCTCACTAGCACCAGCCATCGGTGGTGCCAATGGAAATCCATTCCGTGTTATGTGAGATGGATGAGAAGCTGCACAGCTCACACTGCAGCCTACGGCTGCATCTCGCCATCAGGACAAGAAGCAGACCTGGACTGTGGCTTGCACAGTCATAGAATTGAGGGAAGGAGGAAAAGACTACTTGTCTGCCTGAATAAAAGAAAGCTGTAAATGATACAAGTATTGCTGATGTGGAGAATCTAAATAATATGAATTGCACTTCAGATCAGTGATTCATTTTTTTTTTCTTTATTTGCTTGCCATTTCCCTTACATTAACTTGCAGAGCTTTTAGAGCAGGTTTGCAAACTTCCTTTGACACTGCAAAGTCTACATGGTTTTTGCTTTGTATAAAACCGAAGATGTTTATATAGTCACTGGACTCCAGGAACTGCAGCTTTAAGAAAAATATCAAATAGTGCACAATGGCTACAAAATCTTGAAAGGGGAAATGAGCAAATTTTTCTCTCTTTTCATGGCAGGTAGTCCAAACTGAAAGGCAACTTCTTACAGCTCAAAAATAAGTAATACACAGATAACACTACAGTTCTGACAACAGTTTCATCTTTTGTTCAACTTCCTGGATCAGCAAGCAACAACTGTTTCAAATTTTCTCCACAACATTTTTACTATCAGCTGGAAAACAGAAAGTAATGCAGAGAAATATGCATGGGAACGTTGCTTTTCATAAACCTGTGCTGTTCAATATGTCACAGCAATTATATGGTTAAGATTTTTTTTTCTTCTAATGTTAATTTCCGTGATTGATTGTGAGTTAAACTAGAAAATAAGAAGATTGAGGTATTTCCTATGTTACAAATAAATTCAGAGTTGAATTCACAGTGTTTGTTTAATCCAGATCTCAATTTTACCACATCTAGGAACTAAAGGAAGAACTTACAGGGAAAAAAATGAGGTGTTTTTTTGCTAGGGTCTTATTCAAGCACGCTGGGTTGTGCACCAAAACACCTGTTCTCCATATTTTGTTCTTTTGTTCAACTTCAGTAAGCAATCAATAGGCAAACAGTTTTACAGAAACTTACATTATAAAAGAATCCTTAAATAGAAAGTTTGCTGCAAGCAAACAGATAGTTGTGACCAAGCTCATGATGTTTTTTCTTCTGTTACAGAAAATATCACAGACTTTTCTTTCTGTATCAAGAAAGCAAGAGCTGGGCTTTGGAGAAGGAAAGCAGGAAATAGTTACTGTACACTTTTCTATGTATGGATATTTTCTTTTAATTCTGTACTACTCAATTAGCAGTTGAGTAAATTTGGACAAAAATTTAAAAATAAGGAAGAGCTGCCTTCAGGAACAGACTGTGCTCTTACACATATGGTAGCAGCATGCTCTTAGAGCACAAGAAAACAGAAGAAACATATTTTCATACTGGTACAGTCAAGTTAGCACTATGGAAAAGTTTTGTGCTGAGCTACAACCTACTGCACTTCAGTCAGTGTTAACAATGTGTTTTTCTTGAGCTCAGCCCCTTCCTGCAAAAGGTTGACTGAGCAGGCTGGAGAGTTTGTGAAAAGTTTGGCAGTGCTTGCCTGAAACACCAGACCTTTTCAGAATATCCTGACAGGAAATGCAGCATTTCAGTTTAGATCAGAGGAAGACTATGAATAACCTGCCAAGTATACAAAGCAAGTGGGGAGTAGCTTCCTCAAAGTATCTTGAAAGGATCAAGGTAGGAGCCTTTTCTGAGAAAAGGAGTGTCCTAGAAGAAGATTTCATAAGAGACGATGAAGATTGGAAGTAGAGGGGAAAAATCAGTGATTGGCAGCACTGATTATGCTGCCATAAACAGCTCATAATTATTTGAGGGGAATATTTATTTGACTCATTATCAACAATGGAAATTTCTTTATCAGCCTTGGTCCGGTGATGAAGAAAACACGGCTTTCTCTTTGAAATGAACAGGATGATGTATTTCTGTCCTGTAAGGATGACATACCTTGTTCTGATGCATCTGTAATTCGAGAAGAGACAAAATGCCTATCCCAAGAAGAGACAAAATGCCTGTCCAAGATGGGCATTTGGGAAGGATGAGCAGCTTGTGCCTCAGACTTCCATGTAAGTAGTCTGAGTAGTTTTGTGGACTCTTAAGAAAGTACTCAAATACTTTCATAAATCTTTAAATAATTGGTAAATTCTGAAAGAGTGGAAAAGAGCCCTGCTATCATTATACTAAAAAGGGCAGGCAAACAATGCAATGAATTAAAGCTTGCCACCAATTCAGACAAAGGAAGGAAAAAGTAGATATGGGAGCCATTTGATAGAGAATTAAGGGATCAAACTGTAGCTGCAAGCAGCACCATAATTTTATGGAATACAGGTCTCCTCAAAGAAGCCTGACTTAAAACTGCTTGGTTAGTAAAGGTACCTACAGGCAGGTTTTAATAAAACATTCAAACAATAAATTCTGAACAAAGTGCTGAATCTGAGGACTTCTGTAAGCACTAATGAAGCTTGTGTACCTAAGAAGGAGTGCATACTACCTGAGTTTCTTCTCTCTTTTGAATATTCTTTGATGTCTACTAAAATGTGAGGGTTTTTTCCCTCAGTGAAAAAAAACTTTTAAACAAGCTGTCTTTCTTGCCACCAGGGAGCTTGTCTCCACAAAGCTATAGGAAGTTAATAGTCTTTGAGCCTTTTAACCCAGATAAAGTTTAAAATGATTAAATGATCCAAAATTACTTCAGGTTGTGAGCACACAGGCAGATGAATGGTATAGCAAATACCGAAGCCTTGTTTCCAAAGTGATGCTAAAAAAATAAAATTAAGAAAGCACATTTTGATTAATTTGAAAACAGATCAAATGGAAGTGCCAAAGGTGTACATGAATGGGATGCAGGATGACAAATGGAATAATTAATTATAGTGATAGCCAACTATAATCTTTATAAACCGGTGATAATTTTTGTCCTCTTATAGTGACAGATTGTTTTCAAACTGGCAACCTGTCACAAGTGGTGTCTCCCAGGGACTGATATTGGGCCCAACACTCTCCAACGTCTTCAAAAGTGATCGGGATGATGGGATCAAGTGTACCCTAAAAAATTTTGCTGACGATAACAGAGTGGGTAAGTGGGCGCTTTGGAAGGGAAAGTCACCCTGCAGGAAAACCTGGAGAGGCTCAAAGAGTGGACTAACAAGAACTTTATGGTATTCAACAAGGACAAGTGTAAGGTCTTGCACCTGCAAAAACATGGTCCAGGAGTGCAGCACAGACTAGGATCTACTTGTTTGGAGAGCAGCTTTGTGGAGAGGGACCTAGGGGTCGCTTGCTGGACAGCAAGCTCAATATGAGAGAACAGTGTGTTGACAAATTCAACATAATGCTGAGTTGCATCAACAAGGCCATGAGCAGCAGAGATAAAGAAGTCATTATCCCACTCTACTCACCTCTTGAGAGGCCACATCTGGAATATTGTGTTCAGTTTTGGTCCGTTATACATAAAAGATGTGGACAGGCTGGAGAGGGTACAGAGAAGTCCACAAAGATGATTAAAGGACTGGGAAGATTGTCATATGAAGAAAGGCTGAGAGAAATGTTTGTTCAGCCTTGAGAAAAGAAGACTTAGAGGAGACCTTATCACCATGTTCCAGTTTTTAAAGCGTGGCTACAAAGAAGATGGAGACTCCATTTTACAAGGACTTCTGTGGAAAAGATGAGAGGTAGTGGGTACAAGTTACCCCAGAGGAAAGTCACTGGACACAGAATTTTTCTCAATGAGAACAATCAGCCATGGGAATAACCTCCCCAGGGAAGTGGTGGATTCTCCAACACTGGACACTTTTAAGATTCTGCTGAGAAGGTGCTGGGCATTCTTGTCTAGACTCTGCTTTTGCCAAGAAAGATTGGATCAGATGATCCTTAAGGTCCTTTTCAACCTGGAGAATACCAGAATGAAAAGTTTTGATACATATAAAATATGTGCATATCTTTATTGTTTATCAATCTTTTTTTTCACGTCTATGTCATCATTCCACATCATGCTTGTTTAAGAAAAGCATCTTTGGCATGCTTTGAGCATGTGGCAAAAACTCAGTGCATGTTTGTGTGTACAGTAAAGAGGGGATTAAATCTCTGACTCTCTGAAGGCTCCTGCTTTCTGATTTGAATTATCTTAATCTTCTCTACAAATTGAAAGAAATACAGGGCTTTAATTTACAGAAGATTATCAGTTCAAATTTATTCTGGCAGCCAGAAATAGCTACAGTTCAAAGTTTATGCTCTGTTCTTCTATACTGTCCATGCTGCATGGCAGACTACAGCACAGAAAAGGATTGTTCCTGCTGTAATGGGAACTTTCTTCTGTTAATCCAATGGAGTCAGCAAAATCAACTGGTTTTTTTGTTACTTCAGCTTTAAAGCAGATGAATGAGGGAGAAGCAGACAGCATTTGCTCCACTGCTTCCTGGAACTCTCCATAATCCATGTTTTTTAAGCAGATGGCTCCTAGATATATTAGCAGACAGTACCGCTCCATAGAACTCATATGTAGACAGCCTGTAAAATCAGGGTTTAATGTAGCCATGCTGGTAGGGTCCAAGCTGATTCCTTCATGTGAGTCACTAATGACAGTTGTCTCTGCACCAAACAGACATGCTGAAATGCATTATGCAAGTGCCAGTCGCTGGAAAGATGCTTTGCATATAATGAAACCTGTTTTCCAGTCCAGAGGTTTGAAGAAAGCTACTTAGTATTCAAAAGAAAACATATTTTAGTGATATGTCAACTCTATTGACTATGCTGTGCAAAAAAAAACAAAAAAAAAAAGAGAAGATCTTAATACTATGCTATATAGGATTTCCTTTCTTAAATTATCTTTTTCATAACCTCTTTTCATAACCTCTCTCCCTTTCATAACCTCTTTTCTGAGTGTCTTCTGAGTGAATAGGTATTGCAAATGTCTGCTTGGCTTGTGCTGTCATAGTAGATTAGTAATGTCAATGAACTGGACCGGTTGTTTTTCTCTCTGCTGAAGCATATACTGAATACAAGGACACAAGTCCTGTATTTCAGGAGAATGGGTGGGTCATGCAGTAACTGAATTTTGCTTGACAATTGTGTGTAACTCCAAAAGAAGTGAAAAATGTCATTTAGTTTCTCCAAATTATGAGCATTAGAGAAAACATCTGAATAGTGGGGAGTCACCTGAGGTGCCATGGAGACTCTGCTTATAAGGGTGGGGAAATTTGTGCAGAGAGAAACTTAGTAAGTGACACCTCTAGAGAAGTCTTCAGCAACAGAAAAGTTGGGTTTCTCTTCTGGTCAACGTCTACAACTTCTATGCAGTTTATGCATGACATTTTGTGTTTACTAGTAAAACATGTCATACATTTAACAGCCTGTCCCTAAAAGGAAACCTCAGGGCTAAACTTCCTCAGACATTCCCTTCAACTTCTTTTCCTTCCTTTACCAAATCAGGAGCCAGGCTTTCTCTCAGTGTTTTGATGCTCTGCCCTTGCCACACTTTCATTTGCAATCATCCTCATCCTTGGGTTTTACTCTGTCAGTTTTGGGTAACTATTTCTTCCATCATTGTTAATCTATAAGTGAATGTTCCCCTTATTTTTTCTTTCTTATTTTTTTCCTAACTCTCCAAAGATACTATAAGATTGGGATTCCCATATCCTGTTTTATATATCACTTTTCACAGGGTTTGATCCAGGAACATTATTGTCTCCCTGACTCTTGTCAGAAGACAAAACATTCTTCATATTGTGAAGCTCACAGTTCAGGCATACCACTGCACATTTTTGATGTGATGGACAGTTATCTTAAGTAGCATGTATCTGAAGAAATAAAGATGATATGGCATGTTGATTAGGAAATTAGATTAAAGCTTTTCCTACTACTTTTCTTTAATGCCAAAGCAAATATTTTCTTTTTTTTTTTTTTTTATTTTCTTTTTTTTTTTAGTGAAAAATGTCAGTCTTGCCGTAAGGATTGGCCCACTAAACTCACTCCAATCACATCAAGTGTGAACAGAGTGTTTCTGAAGCTTAAACAGTGTGACCAAGCTGAGCACTTCAGGAAAAAATTATCTGACTGCTGACAGATCTGGCTTCTTAGTGCCTCCAGTATTCTCAAGTGCAAACTCTAAACTCCTTCTAACTGTGTTTGTGTTCAAGTTAAACTGAGTTGGTGTAGCTTCTACTCTGCTACCTCTGACCATAGTAGATGTTGGACCAAATTCCTCTCTGTGTTTACAGTCAAGTTGCCAACTACACCTTTGATAGCAGCATTCTGTTTATTACAGACACCACTTTAGCCTAGGTTCATCTCTGTGCCATGCCAGTTAAGACAAACTCTGTATCACTGATGCTGCAAGTTGTCATGTGGTGCTCAGCAGGAAAAGTAAAGTTGTAATGCTCCAGGATAAATCTAAACCAAACACACACACTGCCACGCACCCACCCCCCCCAACACACAACCCCCTAGCCTGTACCTGTGCTGTCAACAATAAAGCCC
This sequence comes from Actenoides lindsayi, assembly GCA_025331215.1. Classification (NCBI taxonomy): domain Eukaryota; kingdom Metazoa; phylum Chordata; class Aves; order Coraciiformes; family Alcedinidae; genus Actenoides; species Actenoides lindsayi. Next base: position 19,110 of record WTSP01021582.1, on the reverse strand, counting down.
AAGGGCAAAGAGTTCTTACAGTGCTTTTGATTCTGCAGAATGGGATGACTGCTGCTAGTCAGTGTGTGGGCAAATGACATCTGTTCTACTAGCCAACAAGAAGCAAGTTATGTCCTTAAAAGTAAAGCAAGCATGTAGCCTTATGTCCAGGACAAAATAAAACTTTGAACAAATGGGTGCATTTACAAAATACCCACTAATAATAATGATGATAAGTATTCTAACAAAATTCTATCCCTGAATCACAATGGAGAACAAGCAGCAACACAGCTGGAGGTATTAGGGATTAAAAAAAGAAATAAAAAAATTAAACACAATTGAAGAAGTTGCTTGAGAAACATGTAATGCTTAAAGAAACACTTTTAGACTGAATAAGAGAGCAAGCAGAAAAGCTCTGGAAAGCCAAAGGTAAGTAACTAAGATAAGTAAGAGACTGATTGGAAACCTTCACCTCCAAGACTAGAGAAATTACCCACCTTCGGTTACTTAGACCACTTCCAACTTGTGCTGGACTTGAAGATGTCTGAGCTCAAATTGCTTTGTAGGAATTCTTTTCCAGAATCTACAGCAGCAACCCTGCAGCCTGAGCAAACTTTCTTCTTAGTTGTCTTCAGGCATGCACAGATAGCCTGTCCACAGACTTCCTGTATTTACAGCTCTGTGTGTACAGAAAGCAAGAAGAGAACAGCATAGGCACAACATATGTAAGGCTATAAATACAGCCTGCCTCAAAAATTATCCATACACTGAATATAGAAAGGATTTTAGCTAAAAAAAAACCCTAGCTATAAACATATAGAGAAAACCAGTGATGTAACTACACTTCCCAATCTTATTTATTTAGGGTTCTTTTAATGCCAACTGCACTGTCTCCCTTAGTCATAGATTTTCCCAAAGAAATTTCATATGTCTCACCACCTCAAGGGACAGGAAATGAAATGTCCTTCAGCTCATGTGAGATTGAAAGAAAAGGAAGCCGTTGTGAATTTGTTGTGGAAGGAGGCCTTCATTTGTTATCAGAAGAGGCTTTGTTGTCTTGTGATTTTCTGATCATCCTTTTTAGAGATGAACTATAGGATATTTTATTGTTTTCTTCCAACCTGGTGGTCATCTCTGCATCATCAAATGAATTGATATAGTTCCATCTCACTGGGGCCACCATCAACATCTATATCACCTGGTCAGGAAGCCATTAATTGAAACCTTGTGCACTCTTTCGTTTTTTCTTCAGACTGTGTTTAAATATCCCAGATGTGGGACAAGACCTGTACCTCTGCTCTGATGAGATTGGGTGGGTAAAATGGGAAGCTTTTTAAGATTTCAGAAGTTACAGTTTTTGTTAATGAAGACAGAGAGAGAAACAAGGACAGCAGTTTTGACATCCAAGTTCACACTGCAGTGATTTGGTTATCTTCTGATGTCACTGACTCATTTCAAAAGTCCATTTGCTTGGTTTTCTATGAGATAAGCTATTAAAATTATAGCGGTCATAACATTTTGAATATGTTTCACTTTTATTGATTCACTTTAGAAACTCTAAAGGAGAGGCTGCACTAGATTTTTAACATGGATATGTGCCAGCCAGAACAAATGCATGAATGATATAGTCATGTTAATGAGCTAAAAATGGCCATTGCCATATAATTTGCTCTCTATGCTGTAATCCCAGGAGCTGCAGCTTGGAAAGTTGCTTTCAGTAGTGTGGGCAAGTTAGCATATTGATTCTCTTCTGACAGTAAAGCTTGATCCTAATTGTAATGTTACTTCTGTAACATTCTGTATTCTGTTGGAATATTTAGGAAGCATTATTTAAAGCACATTAAAGTATGTATTACCTAAGCCTACTCCAACCAATTGTTCACATCTCTCTTTATATTCTTGCTTTTCATTATATATGACAAGATTTATAGTCTGTCTGCAGCCATTAGGCTCTGGAGCATTGTTTTACCAGCCATACAACAACCAATATGCTGCTGATTTTTATCTTCTCTTTTTATTTCCTTTATGGTCTACTATTTTGCAGGACAACATCCTGCACAGAAAAGTAAACTGATATCACTGGGGTCCCACCCAGTCTCCACAATCTCAAATTCAGTGAAAACTCGATGCACTTAATAGTGATTTATATCTGCTAATTTCCATCTATTGTATTTTTTTCCTGAAAAGAAATGCCCTTTGAAAACACAGTTGCCTTCGATAATATTCAGTAAAGTAGTTGGTTTTGCTGTATTAATTGGGAGACTTAAATTACTTTATCATGTTTACCTTGTTCACTTTGTTTAGGAAATAAGGCCAAACCTTTTTTGTACAATCATGACACTTTTCTTGGTTGTTTTCTGTATTTGTTATCTTTGCAGTGACAGTGTTTCCTACTTCCTCAAAGTCCAAACCCAGCAATTTTATAATGAACAATGCACACATTCACACCTGCAAAATATCAAGTGGCAATACCTGTTTCCAGGACTTTGTTGCCATCATACCCACAATATGGATGGTATCTGGGAGAGGGAATGAAGAAAAAACACCGGTATGCACCAGCTGTTTAGCCACCATTACCAAATGATGAGTGGGCATATCAAGGAGATTTTGAAAGTTAAAATGTCTTTGCTTCTATCTGCAGGTGAACTTTGAGCCCTAATCATGCTGTCAATCTTTCTTTAGAGTCAGTGAGATGGTGTAGTGGAAGATTCAAGCTATTTGAAAGGTAAGACAAAAAACCACCCTGTTATGAGGTAAGAGTGCTGTCTCAACAGGAAAGGCAATTCAGTCAATGGAGATTACTCAGCTCTTTGACTTTTGTCAAGTTACCTCCTCATATCAAAATGAAGTCAATTCTGAATGTGAATAGAGCAGCCAATAGCTAGGTGTTGTGAAAAGAAGCCGAAGATATATTTGCTGTGACATCAAACAGATTTTTGTTTCTGGTAGGTGATGATTCTGTGTAGATTTGTGGTTTTTCTCTTTACGTACAACCTTGCAAGAAATGCAAACAATGTGTTTCAGAATTTGGCACAAAATAGACATTTTTTTTCCCCTGTTCCTTCAAATTCCACCATCTAGGGTCCTGAATGTTACTCCTCACCTATCTGAAGTCTAATTTAGCTAAAAACAAAAGATGTCATTAAGATACTTCCAGTGATTGACCTTTTAGAACAAGTTTGGTTCCAAGTAGATATAAAAATGCTTCCAAAAGTCATAGTATTTGCACCTGGAATTTCACCTAGCAGGTTAGAACAAAAGAAGTATGAGTTGTGTCTGTGATAAAGAAGTGCAATCATTCTGATGTGTACAGAGCTTTAGAATACTGCACAAATAGTGTCCTCCAGTCAATATGTATACTTTTTGGACTACAGTAGAGGTCATCTTTTGTCTTCAGAATCACCTCTCTCAAAATGATATCCCATGAGTTTCTTTGTTGTGGATAGGTCTTGTAAGCAGCTCCTATGTGGAGGTGGAAGTGAAATCTTTCTGTTTCCCAGTTAAAATCAGAAGAGAGATGTTAGTTAAATTTATAGTCTGAAAGACACCAGTGCCCTATTTTTGATTATTGTTCAATGGTTTCATACATTTTTAACAAAACCAACTTCTTTTTTCCTTAAGATTCCTTTGTTTTCAGCAGTAGTTTTTTTCCTGCTTTCACTTTCAAACCAATCGTTCTTCCAGCTGAGAGGTATTTTTTCTGATGATTTCCAGTTGTTAACTATGCTTCTCATAACTTTCAGAACTACCCAGTCTGTATATATATATTCTCCCTTAATGCCTAAACCTTTCAGTTAACTTCCTAACAAGCTTCCTTCTGATGTTTCAGATGCACTTGAGAAGATATCAGTCTGACACAAAACCTTTCTAAACCGCTTGAAGGATTTCTAAAGATTGTGTTCTTCCTGATTTCTTTGCAGCTTCATGAAAATTCAAATTTTGCAAATGTTCTTGTCTTGTGCCTGAATGTTCACAAACGTTGCCCACCTGTATGTTAGGCCATGTTGGCTTCTGGTTTGGTTAGTATTACAGAATTTGACACTGAGAAGTTTTTTTATAGTTTCTTGAGCAAGTTGCTTGTTGTCCAAAGGATGAGGACCATGCTTGTCTCTTTAAAGGTAACTAGATTTTTGAAAGTATATTATACTGTACTAAAATGGCAGGCAACAGACAGAAACCTCAGGTGGGGATTTATGTGCAGCTGAAAATGACAAATTTAATGCATTCTTTTCTGACAAGGGTATCAACTACTGCTGTTGATGTGGTTATTGAACTGTTACTGACAGTCTCTTAGTTCAAAAGCTACTGAAATGTTCATCTCAAATGGAACAGCCAACACCTAAGATTAAAAAAAAAGGCTTTTATCTGTATATCAGTTATGTCAACAGAGAAGGATCTTTCTTTTGCAAAGTAGTACTGATTAACTGGGTATAGAAAAAGGTAAATGGAATAGGGTTAAAGTGGAGGAGATAAGCAATATTAGTATATATTCCAAGTAACTGTTTTACTGACTGGAAATGTTATTCTTGGGCAGGGCTAAGCAGGAAGAGGCAGAGGTTGAATCAGACCATTTCGAAAATCCTTTGCTTGAATTTTATTTTTGTTCACCTTAAAATCTTCAGTTTGAGGATCCATCGTACTGCTTAAGTAATAAGTCTACTACTGGTGCTACATACATTAGTACACTTCCTTTATGTTTACTGGACATTCAGAGTTAGCTGAAAAGCAGTATTTTAGATGGGATGTAACCTAACTCAGTGCAATAAGCAAGAATGCTGAATGTAACTCCTAGCTCATCCATTATTTTTTCCACTGTGATGTGGCTATTTCACCAGTTTGTGCTTCTGATAAGTCAAGACTGGATGTCTCATCAATAAAAGCATAGTAGTCAACTGTGCAATCTTCAGGACACTACTCATGTAACCAAGCAAAAGTACAAAAGCTGAAAATATGTGGTTAAATAGACCAGAAATAAGATTAAATTTTTGGTTTTAGAAAATTATATATGTAACCAGTTAGACATGTGATGGGTAGCTTGCATATCGTGCTCACTGAAATGCTGTAAGCATTTTTCTAGCAAGCACTGAAACAGAAAATGAGAGCTTGTACATGAAGGCCATTCCGTGTAAAGCCACAGGTGAAAATCAGCTTTGTTTCACTTGGTAAGTATCTTGTAAGCAATTTCTTTGAGCTGAAGGATTTTTATTTTTTTTTGTCAGAAAAAAAATCAGAAAATTGACTTTGCTTATAAATGAAACATATGCTTATGGTAGAAATTTTTTACAATGAGGGTGATGAAACACTGGAACTGGTTTCCCAGAGAGGTGGTAGATGCCCCATCCCTGGAAACATTCAAGGTTAAGTTGGATGAGGCTCTGAGCAACCTGATCTAGTTGAAGATACCTCTGCTTATTGCAGGGGAATTAGACTAGATGACCTTTAAAGGTTCCTTCCAATCCAAACCATTCAATAGTTCTATGATTCTATGGCATTATTTTTGGTATTATTAAACCACAAATAATGAATCTTAAAGAATAATACCTGCAATAATGCTATAGTTTAATGTTAACATTTTTGTATGAGTAAACAACATGCTAAGTCTTTTTTTCCCCAAGATTAAAAAAATAATGTTAATTATTGCTACACTTTGTACTTCACATCATTCCTAAGAAGCTACAGTTTGTTATTGTTATTTGTTATCATGCTTATAGTTCATTAGTAATAGATGTAAAAGAAAAAGCAGAAGAATTCCACCTTTTAACTACCTTGAACTAGCTGCTTATCACCAGGAGTCCTTTGTATATTTAAATGGATAACAGTTTCAGTGCCTTTAAGTGGATCATCGAAAGGACCACGTGCTTTTTACCTGCTTTAGAAAATCTACAAATGGACACGGAAATAGATAAGTGTAAGAAACAAAATAGCCAGGTGGGAGTTTAATGGGCCATTAAAATAAACCTTTAGGCCCCAGATCCATCTACAAGAAACAGAGGCAAGCTTCAGTGATTCACAAATGATAAGCACAATACCATTTAGCAACCACATCAAATATACATAAGTTTGTTCCTCTTGCAAATGCTCCTAACAGACTAGGTTAGTTTCCTACAGGAGACAACAATGATAGCAAAACAGGAAGTACAGAGAAAGGACTTTGTTCTATTTATTGACATGTTTGCCATTAAAAAGAGTTTTCAGTTCCTGTCCAAGGTTATATGGACTTGGGTGTTCAATAAACACAGACACCTAAAAAGGTAACCAAAAGGCTCTTCAACTCATGCTCTCTGTTCTTGTCTTGGAGAAAAAAAAAAAAATCAATTTTACAATTAATCTAGCCAGATGAAGTTTACAAATACAAGGGGAAAAAAAATAAAATCATGGTCTGATAGTGAACACTACTTTTGGACAAATAGAAAAGGAAGTCCTTTTGGAGCAACTGACTCAATACATTGTTTCTATACATATTTCACATTTCCTTCCACACAATTCTGCCACGGTTCAGTTTCCCAAGTATGTCTGCTGTGGTTCTCACTCTCAGATACAGGGTACTGAATGTGATACTGTCTTTGCTGATTTGAATAATCAGCTGGAACATAGAATCACAAAATCATAGAATAGTTTGGGTTAGAAGGGACTTCAGAGATCATCTACTCCCCTGCCATGGGCAGGAACATCTTTCAGTAGATCAGGATGATCAAAGATATGTCCAAGATGGCATCTTGGTTGGTCCTGTAGGAATTGTGCTATGTGTGCATTCTCACATAAACTGTGTTCACATTGTGGGAGAAAAACTTGTTCCAAATTAGAAGTGCATAAGCCGGTCTATGTTAAAAATCCAGTGAAGAAAAGATGTCTTAGATTTTTATTGTAATTATCTCTAAACTTGATTTTAAGCTGCTAACTTGAAATGAAGCTTGTGTGTAATCTAAACTTCTATTTTAACTGAGTTTATTTAGATGAAGATCACATAACTTTTCCCTTTTATAAAATGACTCTACTAGAATACCCGTAGCCTACACTGTAGGTGTGCCAGCTTTTAAATATTTATGAAAATAACACCAGCTGAATTGCTTTGTATTATGATGGGCATAATAGCTTGTACTCATTACCATATATGTATGCAAAAAACTCCTTAGGTTATAAAAAGTTCCCCTTGATGATAAATAGGTTTTGAAAATCTATTCAAAAGCTAAGTTGATCCATTTCAAATAGTGAAATTTTAGAAGGGCATTTCATCTACTGTGTGTAATTGAAATACTATATAAGGTGAAGAGAAACATTAAATGTAAAGGGTCTTTGAAGAGCTTCACTGAAATCACAAGGACACAATAATATGAGGCACACACAAGGATGCTACCAAACCATGATATGGTGGGTGAAAAGTAGCTCATGCTGTTTGCATTTCCTTTCTTTAATTGCTTTGTTAGTTTAATCATGTGAATGGAAAAAAAGTATTGTGAATATGCAAGTTCCATAAATGACAAAATATTTAAAAGAGGAAATAATACTTACTTCTATTAAAAATATATGCAAAGGCTACAATATCAGATCATTGCACATAATAACTTTGAAAACCTATGTTATGGAATTGTTTCTAGGGAGAATATTCAAAAGTCTGTGAAGAAGGTCAGCTTGACAGTGCAGAGTTTTCTTATTTCTCTGCCCTTGCACATAAATTTTCACACTTTAGGTCAGATCCCATGAGTGATCTCGGCAACCAAATTAAAACCTAAACACAAATTACAGTCCTCAAATCTCTCATTCAACTGCTGCATAAACTGGAATGCTAAAACAATGTTTCTATATCTCTTTTATTTTGGCATATTTTCTAGGGACCTAGGGTTTTCATTCATTTTCTCAGAACTACCCCAGTGTTGACAGAGTTGTGGTTTTTCTCTGTCACTCAAGTCATGAGTATGCCCAGATAATATCTCTAAAGTAAATGTTCCTTTAATTGTTCTGTAATTGCATGAAAACCTCGTAATACATTTAACCCCTGCAGGATCAAGTGTATTAGAAAATGCAGTTATATGTTTGTATTTTGCAATCATTAGATATGTTTCTTAGGGCAGATCTTGCATTGTCCAAACTGCTTTTTCTTTGACAGACTCAATAATTTTCATTTTCTTTTTTAACACAATGTAGAAAATAGAGGTGACTGTTCCTGCACATAGCCTGCCACTTGGAGTAGCATTGTGCCAGAGTGGTTTGCAGCCTCCTTCCAATATATCACAGAATTGCAGCATCACAGAAGGGTTGAGATTTTAAAGGAACTCTGGAGGTCATCTAGTCCAACTCTCCTGCTCAAGGAGGGACACCTAGAGCTGGTTACCTGGGACTATGCCCACATGGATTTTGAGTATCTCCAAGGTTGACAACTCCACATCCTCTCTGGGCAACCTGTGACCGTGATCAGTCACCCTCGAAGTAAAAAAGTGTTTTCTGGTGTTCCTGTATTTTAGGTCATGCCCATTGCCTCTTGTCCTGTCACTGGGCACCATGGAAAAGTGCTTGGCTCTTTGCACCCTTCCTTCAAGAATTTATACACATTGATAATATCCCCCATGAGCCTCCTCTTCTCCAGGATGAACAGTCCCATCTCTCTGAAACTAGTCTCTTAATCCTCTTTGTGGCCCTTCACTGAACTCTCTTCTGTAGGTCCATGTCCCCCTGGTACTGTGGAGTCCAGAACTGGACACATTACACCAGGTGTGGCCTCATCAGTGCTGAGCAGAGGGAAAGGACCATCTCTCCCTCAACCTGCTGGCAGAACTTCTCCCAATACATTTCAGGATACCATTAACCTTCTTTGCCCCAAGGCTACATCACTGACTTAACTCTCAACTTGGTGTCCACCAGGACCCCCTGGTCCATTTCTGCCAAGCTGCTTTCCAGCTGAGTGGGCCCCAGTATATACTGATGCGTGAGATGGTGTATGTGATACCTGCACTATCAGAGATGGTGCTTGAGTTTCCTACATCCTCAGAAAGTGCTCTCATCACTTTTTGGATTATCACTGCAACCTCTTCCCACTAGGTCCTTGGAGAAAGTCTCCTGGGGAAAACCAAATAATTACATATAGGTGACATTTTGGAATGCTTAGTCCATAGACCATTTCTCTCTCATTTCAGTATATGCTTGGTGGGTAAGTTTGTTTTGGGGACACACTGACCTCCAGAAGCAGCCTGCTGACTGCAGGGTCCATTGCAAATCTCACCGAACAGGTCCAGCATATATATGTAAGATGCATAAATCTTGGATGTAAAGGTCCCAAAGTTATAGGCCAGGCATAAAACCCTGTACAGATGACAGAAAATATCCAGTCGACTTCCTTAACCTCGGGATTCAGCACTGTAGGACACGTTTCCACTGAAATCAGGGCAATTTTTCTTAGGTGGTGCAATGAGCAGAGCTGGCCACCAAGAGGCAGAATTCATCACGGGGCACTGCACAGTGGCACTTGGGACTAAAGGAAGTGGAAGTGCCCCCCAGTTTCTGGTGAGTCCGGTGGGGAACCAAAAAGAGTACTTCAGTGCTGGAAAAAACTGGAAAGCTTGCCCTCAAAAATAAATGCAGGTTTCATCACTATGATGCTAGTTGAATATTCCTACAGATTTTTTATTCTTATATTAGTAATGCCTTGCCTTCCCTAAAATCCTTTGGATAGCCTTTAGGAAATCCTTTAGGAAAATTCATTTGCCCTTTAGCATCACATGATACCTCTTCAGTAATCTTGTAGTGACCTTTCTCCCATTTAACTGGAATATTTAAACTGCCCAGACTACTGTGTTGATTAGTTAAGCAGGATTAGGGAAAGAAAAATAGCACTTAACCTTGTTTAGAGAAGTGAGATATATTTCAGACTAAAGGATAAGACTCAGTCCATAATAGATGTAGTCAGGCTTGTACAAACTCAGTCTAGAGTTCAAAACAATGGTAATCTCTCCTTAGAGTAATGTGTTTCTGTGCTTTAAAGTGCTATGTCTGCTGAGGACAGGAAGCATTCTCAGGGATTAACTGCTAAGGTGCTGTAAAAATAGCTGTACCAAATATACAATTAATTTTAGGCATGCAGACCTATATTTAAACTACTGTATATTTTATGATTCTTGCAAACAAAATTTGTGCGGAAAAAAATGCCTACTTTTACAAAAAATCTAAGCATCATTTTAATTTTTCTTTAAAAAAAGAAAAAGAGATTATCCTTATGAATCCCTTCTAACTAGAGATATTCTATATTCTATGAGATTTTTAGTTTCATTTGTAGGTTTTTAAGGAAACAACTTAATTTTCAACTGTAATCTTGACTAATAAGCAAACAGGTTGTTGAACATGTAAATGAAAACGCAAAAAAGGAAAACTGTGTGTGAAAGGTATGAGATGTAGTCTTAGTAACAGCACCATCTGACAACGCAACTCTCAAGTTGTCTCACATAAGGACAAATGTAAAAATTTTTTGTCTTTAAAAAAAAAAAAAGAAAGAATTCCCACTTCTCTACAGTTACAAACATACACACTCACATGCACACACACAAATATACACACATACATACAGGAACAGCTCTAATATTTGGCATTGTTCTTCAGGCATCTACTTTTGCATCAGCTCAGAAAAGTGTGTTTCCCCTAATCATTTATAAGAACCATAACATTTATCTCCTAAGATTCCTTTTAAGTACACAATCTCTCTTTCACACCTTCATGCACACAAACACATGCACAGTGTGTAAGCAGGAAGAAAGAATGAGACAAAAAAAGAATTAAGTTGCTTTCCTAAGCTGAATTTCCAGTTCATCTATTTATAGTAACAGTGGGGCATAAGCTAAATAGCATTATACAGGTTTATGTAAATTGTATAGGATGAAAGTGGAGCACAGGTGACAAGAAAATAAATATCACATTGAAGGCCACTGGAAATCTATTGTAATGTTGAGCAGTGTTCTGACTAAAAGAATAGCAAACACAGCACAACATAAAGTTGTCTTTTTACTTTTAACACCCAATAGTTATTACCTGTAAAGAGAAGGGTATCTCCATCTTAAGGGTTTAAACTCAAAATAGATCCAGTAGCATATGTGCTGTTAATTTGACCTAATTAGTTGTTGCTAGTTGTGGGATTTACATGAAGAATCTCATTACATAGATTAGATATAAAATAGAGTGAATCTTGATCCTCAGTGGAAATCAAGTGGAACAACATTTTAATATATTTTCTGGGTACTCTGGTCTTTGCGATGAGTTGTTATAGGAGGTGAACCTCTAGTAAGTGTCTTCTGCCACTTAGCCTTCTGTAACAAGCTTATTTTTCTATTTGGAAAGCATCATTAAGATTTTTTTATTTAAAATTCTACAGGTTTGGAAGATTGTTTCCTTGGGTTTATAGAAAGAGCAAAGGACTATATCTGTATTCACTTCATTGATGAAGTGTAAGTACTAACCGGCAGGGAACATGTTGGTTGTATGTAGTATCCTATCTTGAAACTACTGTTAGGTTCATAGTTATCATGAGAAAACACTACAATTGGTATAAAAGAGCAATTTTTTCCTCCAGTGGGAACTGACTACAAACATATTAATTTTTGTTACTGTTGTTTAATTCATTTTGTCTGTGTACTTTTCACTCTTTGACAGGAGGCTCTGCAAATGAAAATAAAACAGCTTTTAAAACAGTTGCTCAAGAAAAACTCTCAAATTAAATCAATGTGGAGTTCTGCCCAAATCAGAAGTCTAGAAGGGAGCCTAGAGTCTGGCACTTGAAGAAGCTATTCACAGAACTGCTAATGAGTGCACTGTCATGGAAAGTCATAGCAGAGCACATCCTGAATATTACCAAGGGTGAAAACTTGACATAAGGAAAACATACATGGGATAAACAAAACAAAACAAACCCAAAACCATAACAAACAAAAACCTCAAAACAAAACAAAAAACCACCACCACAACAAGAAGCTGTTTACTAAACTTTCAGTTCGTATATAGTTATAATACCATGTTTTAGCATAACTGATCCAAGAATATGTGTGCAGTATAATTTAGAGACAAATAGGAGGAGACCAGATCTGGTGAATATGAATTACTATTTTATGTACATTTTAAAAAAAATTAATGTATCATAAATATGGCTAGGAATGAACTGTGGAATTCAGTTATGTTTCCAGGTTTTATCTTTGTTTCTGTCTTGCCTTTTCCTTTCCAAAGTATTCAAGGGATTACACTAGGCAAAATGCTTGTCCTTTCACACACTCTGAAATACATCTAAACGACATTTCATTAGGCAAACAAGAACACTGTAGGTTCTGAACAGAACTATGCTCTAACCTTAGAAAATTGTACTATGAATATAATGAGAAACAGGAACCTTCCTTGGGAAATAAGCATGCTTATAATATCAGAGCTAATGTAGCTGTAGTGAATATCAAAACTTTCCATGATTTCAAGGAACAGGATCAGAGCTGTGTAATGTTGTCAAACACTAACAGCACCCTGATGCTAGGCATTTGCAGAACTCCTAAAATGAGAATTGAATGCTTGACGTGGAAACAGGAAGAATCAAAAATATTTTCTTCCAAGTGGTCTCAATTTTTCTGAGTATGTTTTTTACAGATAAGGGATTTTTAGGAATGCTGTGGTCAGTCAGATCACTTGTATAACAGAAATAGCTACCAAATCTGTTAAATGGTTTGGGAAATCTTTATTGTTGTGTTGCATGGCCAGGTACTGAGACGTTGGGAGAGAAGGGTTGGGTTTGATTTCTTTTCTTTGTTTTTCTTAAAGAATTTGCAAAAGGAAACCTGTGGGAACTTGAAAATATTTGTATTTTGACTGAGAACAGATCCAGCTTTATATAATTGTGTTGTTTGTAAGATATCGACTGTAGAATTGGCTCAGAAAAAATCTATTACCCGAGCTGACCAGGAAAGATAAAATAATAGCTTTACTGAAGCAAATAATCAAGGACAACTGCTTGGGCTATATCCTGGCCTTAGATGGGAATGTGATTCTGAAGATACAAAAGTACTGAAAGATCTGCCTTACTCAAAGAAAAGAAGGCAAAAGGTTGTCAGCTGCTGTGGGCTAATGTGGTATTTCTAGTCACCGTACAGCAGTGCAAAGATCCCAGGGAAGCCCTGAAACAGCTGCCCCCAGACCTGATTACTGCACAACCATATAAACATAGTCAGAGCTGGTAAGCTCTGACACAAGTGCAAGGCTATGTAATGTGCAGCCACATAGGTAACTGACCTGGTACCTCTGCATGGAGCTGCATTACACCATGAAGGTGTACTGGAATGTTCATAGCCAACTGAGGGTAGCTGCATCGTGCCCTTTTGCACACTATTCTTCACTGAAAAAGAGTGACTGTTTCTAACTGAAATGTCTAAACCAATATAATAGAAGTAGATGGTATGAGTGCTGTATAGATTTTGCAGGTGGTTTGTGATTTCTTGTTTTGCTGTTGGGTTTTTTAAGGTCCCTTCCGACACAAACCATTCTGTTATTCTGTATTCTATGATACACTGTTGTATACCCCTGTGCAAAGTATGCAGCAAATTGTTTTGAAGGAGCTTTGAAACTTTTTCTGTGCCATTTCCATGATGTTACCATCCACAAAATCATGAAGGAAAGATCCTGACATTTCACTAAGGTAACAGGGAGGATGCAGTAGGGAGTGATGGGACAGAAGCATGGCCATATGGGGTGTGGTATTTGGGGAAGCTCCTGAGAGCTGTGGCTTACTAGAGATCATAAAGGAAACAGTCAATATACTCCTCATAAAAATGTACCCTTTCTGTAAATTTTGCCTATATAATAGTCTTTAGATGGCTCTAATTTTGGATGAAGAATAGATAAATCAGTGTTGATGCAGTATTGATGGAGGAAATGAATGACTTGTCAAAAGGTGCAAGGATCCAGATGACCTGCTATAAATCCATGCTCGCTGAAGAGTACACTGCTTGCTCACTAGAGAGATTCATTAGTACTAATACAAAAGTTCAGTAGGTCATGGAAGTCTCATGCTCTCCTGGAACACTTAGAATAGAAGACAGAGGTAAAGGATTCAAACGCTCTTAATGTCTGTACTCTCTGCTTAGCAGAGGACTGGAGAAAACCCATCCTCATTCTCTGCTGGCAAATTAGACACTTCAACCGTATTATTTTTCAGTCAAATCTCCTAATTGCTTCATCATCAGTCTTGTCTGACAAGTGACTTGAGGTCAAGACCTTTGATGCAATTTTATTCTCATCTGATTTTTTTTTCTCCAATAGATTATACAATTAAATGGACATCTATGCAGATAGAATTGTGATTAAAATAGTCTTGAGTGCAAAACTGCTGTGTGGCCCAAAGGAAACTGAGTGCACAGAAGTGCTTGTTAGAAGTGAGAAGCTAAGGCACAGTTTTGTCATTGAGTGATTAGTGTTACAACCTAAATTTATCCTTGAAGGACTTCATCTCTGTTCTGGGTGCCTTAAGTAATTACTTGTCTCTTAAAACTGGTTCTTATATGAAGAAGTGCAAAGGAAAAGTTTAAGCCAAGAAGTTGGTTTGGAGAACAGTATTGAGGTTAAATGATAATGTTTCCTAACAATCGAACTTGTAGGTGTTTTAAGGCTTTCACTTACTGTTGCTGGGAAACATTTACTTCAGCTCTGTAGTAGCAAACTCGCTAGTTAGCTGAATTCAAACTTGCAGCTAAAGTTGTTTAATAGTGGACGTTGTATATGTCAGAACTATCTGTTTTATCTGTTCTCTTTCAGAATGCATGCAACATAAAACTAAACTTTAAAATGAAAATGAATTTTAAGGAACAGTTATGATGCTCATGAGATCCATTTAAACAGTACTTCAGTACCCTTACAGAAATCTACACATTATTTCTAGAAATAAGAATGTCACGGAGTCCCTATACTCCATGAAATCTGTGTATGTTTTGGAAAAACACACTTTCACATTTTTCAAACCTTGGCTTTCCTCAAAATCTAGAAAAAAAACCCCTGTCAATATATTTCAGAGATCCAAGAGAGGAGAATAACTGCTGAATGTTTATGTTTAAGCCTGTCCATTCCTACCATTTTCTGCAGGACCTTTTCTATCCTGCCCACATCCCTGCTTTTCTCTCACTGGACACTTTTCTGTGGTGGCATTAACAAGCTGTGCCCACTAGAATGAGTCTGCAGAAATTTCTCAATAGCTTTATGCAGAGCCCTTACTCTTAATGTCAGAGGCGGTGAGAAGAAAAAAGATTTCTATCCCTGTCTCAGGTTATAGAGCATGGCATTCTGTTACAAGTAGACAGTACTAAATATGGATAAAAGATGAAGATCCTTCCAGTCCTTACTCAGATAAAAATTAAACTAACACAAAAATTCTATTGATGCCAAACTTTGATGATGCTTAATTCTAAAATTGTCAGTTCTATGAGAAATATTGCTTCCATAGATGATCTCCATCCAATGCATCAGGAAGTGAGTGTTTGAAACCATTGGAGGTGAGGACATAGAAAAAGCAGGAGGTACAAAAAAAAAGTACTGAGTTCAGTAAAGTAAAACAAGATGGACAGTGAAAAATAAATAATTATTAAATGGATAATCTGTATGCACAAAGTAAATAAAAACAGACGTTCTGAAACTCTGAATAACCCTTTAATTCAAGACTATTCCTAAGGTGATGTAACAGAGAGATTTCTGCTCAGTGTAACCTAGATCCATACACTGCCCAACTCTCCATGAAGAAATGTTTTCCACTTCCAGTGATTCAAACAGCCAAGTCAGCTTGCCTCTTAGGAAAAGACTGAGAAAACAGATAGGTTTTGCAATGCAAATGGTGATAAATCTGGGGTCTAATCACCTTTTTCCTGTCAATATTACATTTATTCCCAGAGTAGCCTCTGGTTACAAATGCAAGGACATTCAACAGGAAGAGCTGGCTTGGATCTGGCCAAAATCCAGAAATTTGAGGGCATTATGTATCAAAACCAAACACATATCTTCCTTAGAAGTGAGACAGAAGTGCACTTCAGACCACAAAGTGTTGTTTATAGCTCACAAAACCCCAACCAGGCTGCTGTCATGTGCAGCAGGTAAATTTAGTCAGAATATACAGCATTGTGTCAAGTGCATTCCAGCAGATTTATAGGTGGTTATTTGCTTTAATAAGATGTCTGTTTCAGACAAAAGTTTTAAGGTTCCTTCTTTATGATATCAGGTGGTGAAAATTGGGCTCTTCATTATGCAGGTGAGGTACTTGCCCTGTGCTGAGAAACAGTATAGAAAAGATGGAAGACTTCTACTGATCACTGTCTGTCATGTCCACATTCTTACAGTGTCTAAGGTAGATGAAGTTTAAACTGCCTCTCCTTAACCTAGTAAGAATGGAGATTTGTACGTCTCATACATACGGGTCTTCTCTGCTGTGTGCATGCACTAACAAACACAACCTGAGGTTCTAAGAAGTGTGAAAATAATCTAAACCACAGGGTGCCTTGTAGGGAATTACTAACCTTCCCTCTTCCCAGCAGCAAGCTGAGACAGAAGAAAGAAATAACTGCTAGCATGACAACTCTTTCAGGACTGTTCCTAGAGCTGGGCAGCTAGGTGACACCTCTTATGCAGTGTGAGATGTGAAATATTAACTTATCTCTCAATATATGTAAGCTCAGAAGAAAGCTGAGGACAGGTGAAAATACCACAGTGTGTATTTGTCTAATATATGTGTGACTGAAGTGAATTTATGCACCAAAGTGGACAAGGAGATGAATTTTATTAGCTTTCCAAACACATTAGAGATGCTGGAAAACAAAGGAAGCCTTTTTTTGTTAGGTTAAATTTAATTTCAGCCAAACATCTCTTTCTGTTTCCAGCACTTGGGCCAGTAAATCCAATCCCTTTACTTTTATCCTGAAGGAAGTTACAGAAATCTAAATACTGTCTGTTTTTACAGTTCTAAAGTGTTTGAGGGTCTAAATCACAGCCTAGGAAACCATCATGAGTGGCATCACATGAACACAGAGTAAGAAACAGTAATTGTCTCAAGTGTGAAATCTTTTGAATCTGTAGCACGCAAACTCAGGCAATGTTGATTCGTTCCCTTTTCCTCATAAGGTCTGTACAAGTTCTAAAGAACAACTGCATACTGAGTCTGGAATGCTAAGACCAACATAAAATACTAAAATATTAATATTAAAAACTATATTGTTTTAGATCATATATGATTGTTTTTAAAAGCTATTTTACTGTCCAGAAGTGAAGTACCAACACCATTCACAGCCGTAACAAAGCTTAAAGAATCCCTCCCTACATGCTGTTCATCTTAACGCTCTTCAACTCAAATCCAGAACCAGAATCTGACAACACTGATACAAAAGTCAGCAATTGGATCTTCAACATATTCATGATAGTAAGATTTTGCTTTGATACTGGAAAGTATTCCTGCACTACCTTGGAAAAGTAAAAAGCTGATAATCTATTAAAGTCTCCTATTTTGACATTTTCCAAGTCCTGATTCTTACAAATGCTGGATTCAAAGCCAAAAGAAACATTGGAGTCCTTTCTCTGTTCTCTGGCGAGTTTGGAATCAGTCTCATAATCGCAAAATGACGTGCAATGGTTACAGAAAAGAATAATGTATTGTATTGTACTTTGGTGGCAATTTGGTAATAGCTCGATGTGGTAGCAGCAATACAGGCAGACCATTTTTTTCAAAAACAACACAGGGACTACCAAGTCAAGTTTTTGATGAGGCACTGTGTGCAATTTTGTGTGGGATGATAATTAACTTCTGTCAGACGGGTAGCCCTCCACAGCCACTTGACTGATTGGTACTCCCAGACGGGCAGAAGTGCACACAGAAACATGTTCTTCTTGAAGATTTTCTCATTCACTGCACTTTTTTCCAACTGCTTCACCATCTAGAAGGCAAAAGGAGTAAAATCAGCATGTTTATTTAGGCAGATAAGACTTTATTTCTCAAAGGAAACAGGCTTCACCAATATTTATATATCTTTTCATATGCTGACTTACGCATGTATATTTACATGTGTTTCTACGTATTTCTATGTAGATTCTGTATATTTATGTATATTTAAATAGGTGTAAAAACAGGAGAGCAACACAAGCCTGCCGGGCAGCAGCAGCGGCCCGAAGGCCGGTGTAGCTGGAAAGCCTGAGGGCCTTGGGCCCTCGGTGGGGAGGGCGCGGGACGCCGGGCCCTCCGCAGGGCGCGGGCGGTGGCCCCGCGGCTCCTGAGGCGCCGGGCCCCGCCGCCGAACGTGTCCAGCTTCCTAAGCGAGCGGCGCGCAGGCGCCTTTCACTTCCCAGCCCCGGTGAGATGCTCTCGGACGCGGGAAGGGGATATCCCTGCCGTTCTCTACCTCCTGCTTTCTCTCCGGCCTCTCTGCCCACTTTTTCTCCTCTTAGCCCAGTCTCCTAGCTGGGTTTCGGGTGGTGGCTTTTTTTTAAAATTATTTTTGTTTGAATTTTTCTTTTTTTTTTTTTCCGTGTATGTGTAGGGTTTTTTTCATTTTCTTTGTCGTTGTTTATTGTTTGGGTTTTATTATGTTGCCCACTCCCCCCAGAAGACCGTTTGCCACAAGCTCTCGCTCCTCCAATTAGCATTATCTGTAGGGAGACCCGCCTGTTGATTATCCCCCACTCCCCCTCTCTCCGCTTCCACCCGCCCCCTGCCCCCCCCCCTCCCTCCGCTTGATTTCGAACCTTTGGATGATGTTTTGGTGTCATTAGGAGATTAACATCCCTGGAGCACCAGGGGAGGGGGGAGGAGGAGGAGAAGAAGAGGGAGGAGGAGAAGAAGAAAGGAGGAGGGTGGAGGGGAGAGAGAGAGAGAGACAGGCAGGAAGGTTGGCATATTAACACTAGTGAGGCTCTCCTCCCGCTGTCCCAGCGATCCCCGGCTCCTTGGTGGCAACTGAGGGGGGCGTCCGCCGACGCGGCGGGTTGCGGGCGGCGGCTGGCGGGCGGGCGGCTGGCGGGCTGCGCCTGGTGCCCGCGTCCGGGAAGCTGCGGCGGCGGGGGCTGCCGGCGGGCGTGCGGCGGAGGCTCCTGCTCGCAGTCCCCCTCTTTTTGATGAGCAGCGAGGCGGAGAAGCGGCAGCGGGGAACACCAGGAGGAGCATCT
>WTSP01021581.1:0-53376 GCA_025331215.1 Actenoides lindsayi | reverse complement strand
TGTGTATTTTATATGAACAGACTGAAAATGACAACTGGAGCTTTTGTAGACATTGTCACACCCCACAGGAAACAGAGGAAGGGCAAATTACCGCCGTGTGGAACCGGGGGCTGCCGAAAGAAGCGTGTGTGTGCGCCTGTCTCTCTCTGTGTGTGTGTCTCTGTGTGTGTGTGTATGTACGAACAGGCGCGAGCACAGCCCCTGCTGGGAAGCCGCATCGTGAGCTTGTGCCTGGGCGTCTCTGACCGAAATATTGCAACCCCCGCACGGGAAGTTGCGGGGGAGGGAGGAAAGGTCCCAGGCAGGGCGCGAGGGGAGCCTCTGCCTCCCTGCTCCCGCTGTCTTTTGGGAGGAGCGGGGCAGGAGGCTCTGCTCATATCCTCAGTGTGGGTCCAGGCATCCTGCTGGGCATCTCCTCCTCTGGGCTGCAATTTCACAACGTGATTGAAAATATATATGTATTTTGAGACTAGTTGGGAAGATCGGTGGCCCACGCTTACTCCCAAAAGAAGGTGGTTGTGAACACAAACCCCAAGGGGAGAAACAGTAAAATTAATTGGAAGAGAATCGAAGTGATGGTGCTTTTGGTCAGTAAATTGGAGCAGATGTGCTGTGGCCAGGGCATAGTGGGGGCCAAGGTGCCTTGTCTAGAGCCTGGGATGTGAACTGTGGAGTGGATGGCACAGAAGGTGCCTCTTGCACTCTCTGCTGGCTATTTTCCACCCTAAAATGGCGAGAGGCTTTTCCTGCACAACTGTGCAGCAGAATAAATGGACTAATAAGAGCAAAAGCAGGGCACGGCTATGAGCCCCAAGAATAGCCTCTGAGGCATGCCTGGCTATTGCTAGGTATAATGAAGTGGCCACTGGATGAAATTGAGAAGCACCGGTGTTAGATGAAATAGTGCCTCTGGAGCCCATGCATCAAGGAGGTACTCTGTGGTCTGCACCCACTCCTCACCTTTGGGACCAGTGAGGCCCAGGAGCTGTCCCTTCTGCCAGGGAGTAGTGGAGCTGAGCTTTAGCAGCCTGGAGGGAGCAGCAGCAGGGCTGGCTGACAAACAAAGCCAGCCATGTTACATTGATGTACCACCATCCATCCTTACTAAGATGTTCCATGCATATGGTGTTAAATGTGTGTCAAGATGGATCCTATCTACAACTCTCTGAATAGTTCCAGGTTCTCATGTAAATAAACTATGACATTTATCCTTTGACTAGATTAACAGAAATACATTTGGTCCGCTCCCTAGCAATCAATTGTTCCAACTACGTAGACGTTATTTATTAAAGTATTGATTAGGAGCCCAATCCTGTAGTCTTTAAGCAGGTGCTTTGCTGATGAGTGGAATATTTGATTGAGAGGTTTGAGATCAGACTTTATGTAATTCTATTGTCATAGGAAAAAGAAGTGCAAGTGATACAGGTTTCCAGGGGGAGATGCATTCATGCCACTTGGAGTTCAGAGGAAGAATAACACATGTTCCTTATGTGAAAACTGCAATTGCTGCTTTACCCAAGCACCTCCTGTCATATTCTTCGATGCAGGGGGCTTTAATAGCAAAAATAAATAAGTCTAGCTGGGGACAGTGCATTGAGTTACATACTATAAATGTAAAACATTCCTCGATGTCTGTTGCTATGGCAGGTGACCAGGGAGAGTACTGTCCTCCAAGGGCCAACTCCTCTTCACATGGCGTAAGGAAACTTTCCTGCTACATCTGTGGTGGTTGCTTTTGTGAGCAGGGTAAGCAGATGTGGCTCTGTGTTCTTTATTCAGGTTGTGTTATGAAAAATGCTTTAAATGAATGACCTGGCACTGGGTTCAGTTGCAGCGAGTTCTCTGCTCCACTCCCTGCATGACTCCTAATTATGTTTTCCTTCAATTTTGTCTCCATTACTTAAAAAAAGATTCTTGGAAATTTGAAAAATAAGGTCTCTCAAAACAATGATTTCTGGCATTTATTTTTGTGTTTGGGAGGATTAATTTTTTTCCCCCCTCTGTCTCCAGTGGAACAGAAGGCAACGTGAATCCCTTTTGTTTACTTCTTTGTTTCCGCTCCTGACTGCTTAATAACATGAGCAGATATGTGTATGGCTCTGGCTGTAGTTAGTGCTGTTAGTGGCTATTGCAAAGTTAGGAGGAAGAGCAACAATCAAAAAGCCTTGGTTTTGAGATGGTAGAATAAGATAAGAGGACAGAATGGGAAAAAACATTCATATAGGAAAATAATATACTTGGCAAATGCATACACTATAACAATAAAAGATTTTCATTTGGGTATTTATACAAAATGAGATTTCTAATTATTCTGAGATTAAAACATGTTAAAGCAAATGCAGTATTTACTGAAGGGAATCTTTTGTGTTATTAGTTGTACAGACTCATACACTCAGAGTGTAAAGAAACATCCCAGCATATAATCTAGTATTGCTGTTGTGATCTAGTGATCCTAGTACTGAGCTTCTAATCAGGATTGCTGGTTACCACACATTACAGAGTGTCTCTTAGAATCTTGTCTATATTCTCATCGGTTTTAAAACTGGAAGGAATTGTTTACCTTTGTGTAGTCATAAGCAAATGCAATTTATGTTTTCAGAATGTTTGCTATGCTAGGCTGGAAGACACTTTGGAGAAAGTGAAATTAATTGTAAAGTTGTTTTTGCTGCTTAGACACATGTGAAATATTTCTGATGGAAAATAGTGAATAATAGGAAATTATTTATCTCGGTGATTTGGAGCCTGATATTTATAGCAATACTATCTGAATGCTCTAGAAGAAAAAATATAATTTTCCCCATTATATCAATTACTTGGAAAAAAAAAGTCAATTTAAAAAAATTATATTATAGGAAATTTCATCTTATATTGAGTCTTTATTCATCTCTCAGAAAATAACACAGTGAAAAATGAAGAGAACATATGGTGTCTTCTATCAGTCAGTCATCATTACTGCTTCTTCACACTATGTCATCACCCCACAAATAGCAAATGAGTGTGAATTTCTCCCTGCTGAAAGAGAAAAGAGAAAACTGGTTAGTGCAGCCCAGTTAAAAAAAAAAAAAAAAAATTTGAAAAATACTACAATAGCATCAACTGGAAGATTATATAAAATATTAAAGACAATAAGAATGCAGAGGGAAAATCCCTAAACTGTCAAACAATAGTATCAAACCTGCAAATGTTGAGCTGAGGAAGAACTCATGAATTTCTCTTGATTTGATAACCAAGCTTGAAATATTGATGGGACACAGTCTCTCTTGCCCATTCTTTATGAATGATTCTGTGCTATTTGAGGTGCTCAAACAGACAGTACTCAAATAAGAACTGCAAGGAATGTAATGTAATAGTTTGTCTCTGGGGCATCCATAAAACCCTGAATTTCCTTTTTAAGCAGACATCTAGGAAAAATATAATTTTATTTAATTCCCCAATGTTCCTATTACACTTCTAGTGTAAAGGTTGCAATTCAAATCCTTAGCTGCAAAGCCTCTCTGCCATTCTTAAAGTCTCTCACAAAGAAATATATCGCAAAGCAGCCCTGGAAATAGCTGCCATAGGAACTTAATAAACCCCAACACTGGAAACATCCATCCCAGCTTCGGAAGGGAAATTTCAAAATCAGCCTCCTATAGAAGCAGAAAAAGCAGTTGATGTGTGTATGTGATGTGTGTGTACATACGTTTATCTGCAACCTAGTAGATTTCCTGATACTGGGTAAATTCTCAGGCTGAAAAACCTGTGTTCATTTTTTCCTTCCACCTTCCTCTTCTTCTCCATAACATTGTCAAAACACTACAGAGACTCAAAGGTAGACCCTGCGAATAAAGCTCCCTGAGTTACGCATTTAGAATAGTGCAACAAAACAGCAAATTTAGAGCCTTATAGGAAAGTATAAAGCAAATCTAGGCCAGATTGTCTCCCAGATCTCTAATCCATCATTCCCTTTGGATCCTTCCCCTGAAGAGCAGCTCATAATGGGATGCTAATGCACCTGGAATTGAGCCCCATGCATAAATGACATGGGGAAGCAAGCTCATTTTCAAGTTCCTTTCGTTTTGATGCCCAGCTGTAACAGGTGCATACAGGATGGCTGGTAAAACTATGGTTCAACTGCCTGGAACTATGTAGACACTTGGACTAGAATTAAATTTCTTCTATGACCAGTCCCAGGATATTCTGATATTATTTTACTGATGCTGCTTTAGAGTAGCCATGCCTGAGTGTAGAAACAGGGCTTTCCTCTAAAGATAATTTTCTAAAAATTGCTGACACAGCAGACAGCCAGTGAGGGTGAGCTTGGCAGGTTGAGGAACAGGTCAGTGTCTGTTATGGTCATGGAAAAGGGAAAAACACAATGGTAGGCAATGCAAGGGATAGAAGAAAGCAGAATAAATGTGGATTTTCTGGGAGAAGGAAAGGAAAACATGAAATAATTCTGTGCACCCTGCCACTGGAATAATGCTTCTTCTGTATGGGTGGTATCTGGAAGGCAGGAGTGGCAAGGTTTGTGTGGAGAGGCAGTATCTTAATCAGATTGAAGAGTATCAATGGGACACAGTATTAGGTACACAAACCATTCTTTGGGAGCAAAATAAAAAAAGCTGGAAAAAGCATAGAAACCTTAAAAGACGGAGTTGGAAGAGATGTATTAGATCATATGGTTCATTCTTTGTTAGCAGCAGCAAATTGTTCCCTAGATACAGAGGACATCAGTTATTTCATGAAATATAGTCAAAAGGCCCAGAAGGAACAATATGATTTAGACAGGGAAGGCCGAGAAGCATTTGATTTAGTCAAAGTGTGAACAGCCAGACCTACCGGCCTCAGAATCCAAAAACTTCCCTCAAAACTACTCTTTGGAAACTCCATCAATAACGTGGAGTAACCAAGATCTGTAGCTTTTGTCCTCAATACACTGGGTAAGTGCTGGAAGAGATTCTTTAAGCAGGACAAAGATGTATGTTGAGATAAACCCCACAACAACATATAAGAGTGCAGAGGTTTGGAGTATTTTACTTCTGTTTTGTCTCTCCTGGAAGAGCCTGAAAGTCTTGGTTCTGTTAGGTAATGTCGCTCTCTAAGACATAATTTGTTGCGAGTGAAATGGTGCTCAGTTGTAACTTTGTGTCTCCACTTGATGTATTCAAATCCCATCCAGTTGTGGCATTTGGGACTTGGAGCTCTTTAGGAATGACTTGTCTGTCCTGGATGGATTTGCTTTGTCATTTCCAAAGATGTAAAACTTAGGGACAGAATTTGTATGCACCTTGTATACAGCCTTTATTATTCATGTTTGGGCAAGAAATGGGATCCTGATCGATCAGTGTAGTGATGGACTTCGCTGTGCAGTAGTTGGAATGACCCTCAGCATGTTTCTCCAAGTGGATGAGTGGAATGAATCATTCTGGAAAGATGAATTGGACAAAAATATGCTTAATGCTGGCTAGCAAAAGTGATCCTAGAGGAACCATTCCATCACTGAAGAAATATGTCACAGCTCTTTCATAGGTGACATAAACAAGTTCCTTTTTAGGCTGCCAGGAACAGGGGCAGATCATCTGACACTTGCATTCATTCTTCTTGATTTTATGTGTTTTGTAAGTTGGTGGCATGACTCAGCAGAGAGGCAGTATAGTGCAGGCATGTAAGCCTTCTCCTGAAGAACCGTTCTGAGGACCACCCAAAGCAAAACAACGGCGAAGTGTAACAAATAACGGTTTTCCTACCCTCAGGTTAGGCCTGACCCCTGCTTCCTTATCAAGGACCTTCTCTCTCTTCAGCCTTTCTTGCCTTCTGCCCCCTTACCCTGGGGAGTGTGCCTCTGTGCCATCCATCCCACACACCTACTGTGGAAACAAAGCTGCCTTTAACCAGACCTTCTTTCCACCTCTTCTTGTTTCCTTTGCTGCGGCTGTCTTTTCCCTCTCACGTTGCTATTACCAGTTCTATTTAATGTTTTTTAACATACATTGTGAAGAATTGATTTTGCCTGTGGTTCATACGGGGGGGGGGGGCAGTCTGTGAACGAAGCCAGTATTTCTTGTTCTTCTGTCTCCCATTCTTTGGCATATGTCATGCTGTTTTCAGAAAACAATTTAAAATAAGTACAAGTATTGCAGTCAACTGGGATTTTGCCTAGTCTGCTTGCTTGCTTGAATATCCCTCCTATGAAATAGGAATGTCTTGCTCTGGAACTGCTGCACGTTATACGGTTTCATTATATGATACTGTTCTATGTTTCTCCTTTACTTTCACTGGCTGAAATACTTAGAGGAGAAAAACGGGGTAAAGGGGAAGCTGGAGCTTTAGGTCTGTCTTTGCATAACCTCATTGGTTGGGTTTTGTTTGCAAACCCAAGGGTGCTTGAGATTCAGGTCACTTCTCTCAATCCCCCTGCAGTGGTAGGCGTGTGTGTGAATGCATCAGAGAGGAGAGATAAATGACTCACATTATGATCCATCTTTATTTCAGATAGTACTCAGCAAAAGCGAGAGGGTGGCTTTTGTGTCTCAAAACCCTGTTGATTTAATTTTTATTTCACACAGCTGGGTGTGGCTTGGGTAGAGGTACTATATAAACACACAGAGGAAGGGCAGCACAGACCTGTGATTTTTAGTTTGGCCAACTTCTCTAAGGAAAGATAGCAGATTGATTTACAAAAGAGATAAGTAAACTATTTTTGACCTCTAGATTGTTCCCTGATTCTTCCCTCTCAGTTTTCATTTCTGAACAGGCTTTATCATCTTGTCTCATTAGAGGTAATGGAATCCGAAGGGTAAGAAGGCAAAAATCCTGTCTATTGACACGTGATGCAAACTACCTCTTATGTCCTTTGTAAACTAGGGACTATGGAATACTGCAGCACATGTCTTTTCAACTGGGAAAAGTCTGCTGTTGTACTTTAAAAATCAGCTGCTGCCTAGGTGCACTGGTTTTCTTTAAAGCTAAAGCAGTGATGCTTCCAGTCTTCCCCGAATTGTGAATCACAAAAGCATCTCCAGGGTCACTTCCTGGAATACCTTTGGATTTTCATCACTTTGGGCCATCTGGACTACATGAGCAAGGTGGTATCAGTGAACTCCTTTGTGAACAACTGTCCTTATGACAAAGGGAAAAAATGCCTTTCAACGTTGTGAAAAGGGGAGGCAAAAGCTCAGGACGGAATCAGGATTTCAGTTTTATTTTGAACCAAGCAATGTAACCTTTCAAATTCACAAAGCATTGTCAGCTCTTATTATCCTTTATTAGTCTGCTTGGGTTTGATTTCTATTTGTATTTTTACTACCAGGGAAAAAGATTTTGGCATCTTTTAGGCTGAACGCTGTCAACTGTCATAGTAGGAATAAGACGAGTAAGAATTACTTCTGTGAGCAAGATTTAATTGACTGGGCACTTAGGGAGAAGAAAAAAGGAGGAATAAGAACAAGGAATATCTGTAGCTTGATTCAAGTATTCTGTCCATTCTGGAAATAAAGGAAGAGAGAACACAAGCTGTTGCATTTGTATGATTACACTAAAATAGCAGCTTGTGTTTACATTTTAACTTTCCATTACGAGGCTGCTGGCTGCATAGGTAGAAGCACAGATACAGGATGTGGCGAGTACCTGTTTAGTGGGCCATGTTACAGTGCCCCAAACAGCTAATACACAGACATGTATCCTTTTGATGTGCGTGCCAGCTTCTGGGGCAAAGGCTTATGGCACTGGGGATTTCATTTTCTCTTCGTAAGTGCCAGGAAAGGAGAATATGTAGAAATAAGAGACACAAATAATGTTTGCTCTGGCTCTCTCAAACTTACTTTCCTTGTACAGTGAAAGTGGTCAGCAGCTCTGTGCTACTGTTAATTTAACACTTCATTGAAATTCTTTACATCATCAAGGGCCAGACTCTGCCCTCACGTTCATTTTGGATGTTTTCTTAGTATATCTAATGTCTCATTAGGCTCCAAGTATGATATGGTAAAGCATGAAAACAGTGTTTTATAGTGTGGCAGACCTGAAGCACTAACTGCAATGTAAATTCTCTCACCCTTCTATCCAATTAATTCACACCAGTCCCTAATACAGGTGATCCCCTGGATGTTTTTCCCAATACTGATGACAAAACTACAGCTGTTTGTGGGAGATGCCAACAGCCTTTTTTAATAATTCCTACTCCAGTTATGAAGCTGTTCTTAGGGTTGAAGGAGCTCCTCTCCTTCCCCTCTCCACAGATTTTTGGAGAGATCAAATGAAGACCTGACTCTAGGTTGTCACTTTGCAAATCAAGCTGTTTTCTAATCAACAAAACGCTAGGTTATTTGCCCTTCTGTGCCTCAAAAAACAATGATAGAGATCACTGATAGGAAGAAAGGCAGCGATAATATGTCAACACTTCTTTGTTAAGCATGCCAGCTTGCACTGTAACCTCGCTGTGCTGCTGTCAGAATACAGTAAACTTTTTGTTTGATCCCGCAGGGTCCTGAATGTTTATTTCATTATAGAGTATATTATCTCCTAATGAAAACTAGGTAATAGACACACCAAGAACTAGCAAACAGGAGATTTTGTGTCAAAAGAGAATTCAATTTTAATTAATCTTTTCAGAGTAATTCAATTGAGTCTTCAGGAGGAACCTATTTCTGCTTTTCCCCACAGTTTCCCACACTGATTCTGCATATTTTAAATCTGTAATTCAGTACTCTGAGAGTACATCTAAATAGAAAGCAAGAGATACATGTTAGACTGCATCTTGGGAGATCTGCTTCTATACAGGGATTGGATCTTTTCCTGTTAACAGGACTACTGCATTTTGGTGGCAGCAGAAAGATCTTAATGTTTTTTCCTGTTTCAATTTCCCCCCTCCCCTCTTGCAGTGTGTGTACAGGTCTATGTGTATCTCTGTGTATGCATATATATAAACACATATATAAATAGTCTGTAGTTTTTAATTGCTAAGAAGACTTTTAATTTAAATGTGAAAGACACCTTTCTTTGTTACTTCCTCTGCATCCATTTAGCAGTACAAGAAAGAGTTACGTGTCAGCATGTATGGGTGTGGTATCTGTGTGTTTGGTTGCTATCTGCAACCTCCCAAGCCTGATGTAATAATTCATGCACGGGTGACAGCCAGTTTAGAAATGATTGTCTATAAAATGGAAAGAAAATACACAGAATGTATAAACTTGTAGTATTATCTCCTTCTAGCTAGTTCTTTTTTACCCTCTGAACAACTACTTTCTACATTTTTATTCTGATCATCTTTAGGGCTGAAAAAACTGATCTCTTGACATCACTCTAATTTTTCTGACATGGCTTTCAATTAAAGCATTTTCATTTCACAGATGATATTGTATTGGTAATGATGGGAATGCATGTCAATGATGTGCTCTGCCTTCCCCCACCCTCCAGCTGGGGAGGGTCTGTCCTAAAAGGGTCTGGGTAGAAAGTAGGTTAGGATTCACTTGGTTTATGTATAAATACAAAAAATCATGTAATCTCAGAGTAGCAGTTATTTTCTGACACCAGTTTATGCAGAAGTATCTAAGGGTTTACCATGAAAGCAAGGGACAGGTTGGCCGAGTGAGTGCAGGAAGGCAGAGCCTGTCTGTGGGGCGACGCGTGGTTCTGAGCAGAAAGCTGAGAGCAGAACATTCTCCTTCTCCCTCTCTCATTTGTGCTGCAGCCTGTAATAGAAAATAAATTAACATATTCATTTTAATCTTAGGCAAGGAAGAGTGACATACACTGCTTATCTGGCAATACAGGGTGTCCGTATCATCTTTGGAAGAATGGGGAACACGCAGGCGAATAGAGACACCTCTGCAGAGCCAGAGCCTGATGAAAGGTGTGTGGTAC
This sequence comes from Actenoides lindsayi, assembly GCA_025331215.1. Classification (NCBI taxonomy): domain Eukaryota; kingdom Metazoa; phylum Chordata; class Aves; order Coraciiformes; family Alcedinidae; genus Actenoides; species Actenoides lindsayi. The sequence continues at coordinate 43,536 of WTSP01021581.1, read as the reverse complement.
AGCTATTGAAGTGAGAGGAGCTGAGTTAAATGCCCAATTTATTTTCCATTTAATTCTCTCCTTAGCTTTATTTAAAATTGTTTTGATGATGGGGGACTTCTGGATTTGGGAATTCAGCACAGGGCGGGGAAAACACTAAGATTATGTATTGTTGTTTCTGTAGGTATATATAGTATCGCTGTTGTACAGTACAGCTTGAATTCAGAGGCACTGCTTCCCCTCACCACAGCAGGTAATACATCTAGCTGGAAAGCTTTGGCGGGATGGGGCACGGAGAAAAAACAGAAGCAAAGAGTTGAAGAGGGAGAAGATAAAAAGGATTAGTAGAAAAATGGGAAAAAATAGTAAAGGGGATGAGCGTGGTGAGCAAGAACAAAGGAATAAGCTGTATATTAGAAAAAGGAAGGGAAGACACGAAGTAGCTTGAGGATGCCAGGAAATCTGACCCTTCCAAAAAATGAGACTCTCCGGGAACCAGAACAAGACGTGGTGCTAGAGCATTGCCTCATGGGCTGAGCAAGGGCAGGAGTGAGAAGGAAAGCCTAAAAGGAAATTGAAGGGGGAAAAGAGAGAGTGCTTTCAAAAGTAGGTGCAGCTGGTAACAATAGGGAGGCAGTGCTGGGGTTTTTTCTGCTGGGGTGCCAAGATGCTGGTTGTCCTTTTGCCAGGGGTTGTGACAGATACAAAAGCGAGGCTGGACCTGCCATGGGAACTCCCCATTTTCCAAGAAACACATTAAAACAACTTGACTATATTGTACTTATGGGCTATTTATTTGACATGCTGTAGAAACTTGCTTTTCATTAACTGAAGAGAAAAGGGAATCTGAACTAATAGCCTAATTTATAAAAGAAAGCGTGTTTTCCTCAGCATGCTTAATGAAGGAGTAGAGCTAAAGCAGAGAAGGCAGCAGAAGACGACCCCACGTGTCTGGCATGGGACAGCAGTGGCCATGGGGCCAGCACATAGTTAAACCCAGCAGCTATTAGCGTTTATCTGGGGGCACTTTTGAAAGCTCTGTGTTCAAGGCATGTGCCTGCAGAAGAATGGGCTGCTCAGGCTCCCGATGGCTGCTGGCTCTGAGATGTCAATACACTGCTAGCAGTTCTCCCAGCAGCGATGGGTTTTGGGAAGACTCTCCCCACAGCCCTTGCACGGGCAAGATGGTATTAAACTAACAGGTAATACAGCATCAAACTAATGGTGGGCCTTTTCCCAGCTGGTGCTAGTGGCTGTAACTTGATTTATTGAGGTCTCAGACTTCCTCACCTAGGGCTCCTCATAGCGCAGGTGAACCAGGCTGCCTTGCCTATGCTAACAATGAGTGTTGCAGCACAAACCCTCACCTTCCCTCTTCGTATCTGAATTGCCATGCATGGTAAGCTTACCCAGGAGTAGGTAACGGAGGAGCAGAGCTAATGGATACACAGAAGATTGAGAAGAATGGGAGTTGTCATCTTTGTCCATGCGAAAAGCTGTGTCTCTCTGAAAACAAAACAGATCAACAAGGGTGAGGATTCTGTGTTCAGATGCTTTAATTCCTATGGGAATACTGGGACTGAGAAAAACTGGAGGAAATATATAAAAACTTAGAAATGCCCATGGATGATTCTTGAGCAATGTGTTTAGAAAATTAGGTAAATATAAGGAACACAAAGGAAAAACCCAGCAGTGTTCAGAGCTCTCCATGACAGGCTGCAAATAGGAGGCCTCTTTTTCTTCAAAGTGAAGGAGAAATATTAGGAAAATCTGTTTAGATTTTATGCCATTGGATGGTATGGTAGGCATCTCATCTACTACCCATTAAAGAGTAATGTTTAGTTACAGCATCCTATTTACTGCCATCCTTTTTTAATTTCAGCATGTGTAATTTAAAGTCATTTGAAGAACTAGCAGTGTGAAACAAACTGTCTAAAGTGCACAAGGTTATTTCCTTAAAATTTGGGCTAGAATGATGTGCAGAAAGGGGCTTGCTTAATTTCCTCTGGGCAATCTTTGACTTTGCACAGTTCCTTTGAGCCCAGCTTCGTATAATGTTGTCTTGGGAAGGTCCTCCTAAGGAGGTCAGGGGCCAAATTCACTTCTGTATACCATGGGGACAGCATGGTGGCACCAGTACTGTGTTTGGTCCTGTATGTGAAGAAGCCTACTTCTGAAGATTCCATTTTTAATGAGCAGGGCTGAAATGAAGAACTGCATCCGACTTTTCATTTCTGCAGAAAAAACTGTGAAGAGGTTTCCCCTCTCGCCCACCCCAATCACACAAGCATTTGGCTTAAAATTAGCTCTGACTCACTTGCCAGATTGCTGGTTCAGAGCTAGTGTCTCTTCTAGGGAGAGAGGCCGGTGATCTTTGAAAAACCTTTCTCTGAGTGCGTGCAGTCTGGCATGGAGCTGGGATGTACATGCCCCAGGATCTTCCCTCCCTCTGCCACGGACTTTGCCTGCAGTGTCATGCCTATTTTAAAAACCTCTGGGTTGTTTTCTTATGGTTCTTGTCAGTGTGAACTACCAGCCTCATGCCTTTGGTTGCCTGCCCGAGCTGTGAAATGTAACAATGAAACCGAACTCCTGATTTGTGCAAAATGCCCTGGTCTCTCCATCTGATGCAGGGTTTAGTGACGTGCGGCTGTCCCAGGTGGACTTTCCAAGAGGATGAGCAATCTCCTAATGCACTCACTATCCAGGATCTTGCTCTGCAGCTGCGCTGGTCCTACGGCTGAGAAGCGTCAATTCATCGGTAGAGGAAATGTGCCAGGTGCAATTATCCATACTGCCTTTAGCAAATGCAATGGTAGGACCAAAGGTCTAAAGCTCCAGTAAATAGAACAAAACAACAGATAAAAGATCTAAAATAAAATGTTCTCACTCAGAGCTCATGGATAGTCTTATCCGTGTCTTGGCTTCAGCATTAGCTTTTTGTTTGCTCCCTTTATTTCCTCTTTCTTCAGCTGGCTTTACTATGGGTCTTCAGTAACATTCTTTATGCTTAGTGGGTATGAAACAACTAAAATCCTTATGTCTGTAATTTGCCCTGTATTAACAAAGCCTGATCACTTCCCTACTGAAGGTACAGCTGGCAGAGATCAGGCTCTTAGCCAGTAACACAGAGCTACTCATTCTGGTGAACTTTGAATAAACTCTGCTGAAAGTTGCTTATATTCTGGCCTCTCTGAACCCAGACGTCCCTGAAGCCCCAAGGGTGCCATTACACCATGGCACGGTAAGCTCTGCAGCGCATGAGCTGTCTCATCCCCTGGAGCTGTGAAGTGTCCTGCCCAATGGCCACAACCCTACGCATGGCTCTAGGAGCTGTTGCAGCACGTGTACTTCATAACTGCAGTAAGTGATGTGATAACGATGTTCAGGCAATAGTACCATTGAAATCTATTCCCATGCTAACTTCCTCAGCCATTTTGTTGTAAAACTCTTTCAAAAATGTCAGCAGGAAATAGGAAAATAGGTTTTAGTTCTGTTGGTTTTTACTTTTGATAGTTTTCAGAATGACAAAAATTATTTTTACTCAAGCAGTCAAGGAAAAAAGTATTGTGTTGAGGTAGAGGTCAAGCTTAAGACATCTCAGGTGGAGCAGGAGCTGAAAGAGCTGTTTCTCACATGCAAATGCCTGCTGGGTCTCTTGCCTCTACCATCTCTCTGCTCCAGCCAGGTTTTGTTCAGGAGGTGGGGCTGCCCAGCAAGAAGAAGGTTGTTACTTCAGGAGGCACCTGGAGGAAACAAGAGGAATCTGGACAAAGCAACACTTCATCAGTGGCTAGTCTGTGGTGCCTGAGAGTAGAAGAGTGGGTATTTCTCCCATCATGTCTCTGTATGAGGGTGTGCTGGGTAGCATCATCAAAAGCTGTGACCTTGCTAATGAGCAGAATGTTCTACTGTTGCTGCCCCAGCTAACAAATGTGGAATAAGATTCATCTGAGGCTAGGCCACCAGGGATCTATTCTGTTTCTGGAATAGGGAGAGCCAAAACTTTTGTCATAAAAGCAAAAGCAAAGAAAGTGGTGTGAGATCAGATACTTGCACAATCTTCTATTTTGGAAAGTCCAAAGGGACAGTAAAGCTGTCAAGAAAAAAGGCTTAATCTGGTTCTGCATCTTTTTTCTAAGCAAGCAGGCAGTGTGCATGGAAGCCTGCTTCAGAGCACACTTCACATGGAAACATCATTGCTAATACTCCATAATTGTTCTGTCTTGTCCCTGTGATATACAGCATTCGTAGCCAGGCACAGCAAAACACAGTCCTGATTTAATGCAGCCTCACACATGTTACGGATGGAGCAGGGAGGCATGGAAAGCAGCGGTGCAGTGCCCCGTGAGCCAGCCGGGGCTGTGTCCCCAGGGGTCCCCATGCCACCCGTGGCCACGCAGCAACTCCTTGTCCCTCCTGCGGGCTCCTGGGCCATGGCTCTGTTTGAGTCAGGTGTTGTTTTCTGTCTGACCTGAAATAACAGAATCAAGTACACCTGGTGTGTTAACAACTCATTTTGAGTCTCGAGAGAACATGCAGTCTTTTGGGCTGCTACAGCACGTGGTGCAGGGAGCAGAGCCGCATGCTGGAATATGGTTGTAGCTGCTGTTAACAATGTGGTTTGCCTGGGATCTGAGAGGGTTATTAAAAGCTACTAGGCTTTATGTTTTGTCTACTCACATCTATATTTTACTAAAAATGTGATGTGTGAAATGTAGATGAGGATACTTCAAAACCACCTGGTTCCAGGAGCAATGACTTAGATGTAAGTGCCTGAATTTCATCATGCTTGAGGATATCTTCCTGAACAAAGACAGGCTGCCCAGCCACTGAAGGAAGTTAAACACAAGTTATAAAAATAAATTTTTTTGTTCAGCTGCTGCCAAACGATGGATACTTGACAAGGTATGTGTCTAAACAAACATCTTCAATGTTTTTTTAGCCATATTTTACAGCTCTTGCTTTTGAGACTGGTTGTAGTCTGAAGGACAAGCATGACAAAATTCCTTGGTAAAAAAACATAAGAAACTTGGGAGGTTGAAATAATTCTATGAATGTCTGCCCATCCTCCCCTTTATCTCACCCATTCTGCTTCATTCCCTCACCTGCACCTTTACCTATCATTGCCCTGCCCAGCTAGAGAGAAGCAGTATCTCTGAGAAGGACAAAAGACACACCTTCCTTGGTGCCTGCAGACCGTCCATTAGTGCTCTGTTTAGAAACAGGTAAATGAAGAGCCTGATGGGGAAGGATAAATACACCAGAATAGTCAGCGGTACTCCATAAATGGCATGCCTTAGATGAAAGTAGCTGCAGCATGTGAGAAGAGATGCAATGGCCATATCCTGCTTGAGTGGAACTCAGCAAGCAAGGATTAACTTCATGGAAGTTAGCAGATGCTCCAGGTTAGATGGAGCATGACAGATGGAATTGGATTTTCTGACATGTTTGAAGGAGAGTGTGCCTCTTCCAGCAGACCCAATGTGGTGGTATCCAGCCCAGGAGCAGCAGGGCTGGGGCACCATTTTACTCTCTTTTTGTTTTTAATAAACTCCAGGTTTTACCACTTCCACTTATTATTGCAGCAGCTTACAGGGGACCTACAGGAAAATCCAGTTTTATTGAAACTGAAAAGGTCAGTTTTGTTGAGTGTTTCCATGGTGAAAATAATAAATATATTCAGACTTCTCAAGCTACTCAAATCCACGGGTTGGGCTGACCAACTGAAAGATTTCCCCACAAGCTATTTTAACAGTATCTTGTTGCACAGCTTTTATGTTTGGGGTGGGCTTGATTTATTTTTCAGAAAAATATTGTTCTCTTTGTTAAGCTAGATTCTGCAGTCTTTGTAGTTGTCCATGGACAAACCACGGTTGGGAAGCCTTGCAAATGTGTCTGAAGCTCACTGGGGAGGCAGCTTTTCAGTATCACCATTTGTCTCCCCATGAAGGCCTCAATTTGCTTCCTCTTCAGTTGTGTGTGCAGGCTCCTGTTGATTGTCTCACTAATAGGTGTTTTGAGCAAATATTCCTCCATTTGCCTCTGGCAAATGCCACCTGGGACTTGGCTGTTTCCCACAGACATCAGTGAGGTCTTTGCTTTGTGTCTGCTGTGGCTTGGGTTAGTTCATAACAGGATACGTTTTATTAGGGCTCAGATTGAGTTTGGTCAATTGGTCAGGCAAGTACAATCTCTCTTTCATTCCCTGAACATTGGATGATATTCAGAGCTACTGTCAGCTTGGTAAGGAGAGATATAGGCACCTTTCTCTGGGGTGCTACACCTTGAAATATCCCTTTTCTTGTCTGAAACCTGCAGAAGATCCCTGCCCCAGCAAAGGCATGCTGCAGCCCCAGAGGCTTCTCTCTGTGCAGTGACTCCTCGGATGGAGCAGCTAACACGTTCCTTGTTCAGTGGTTGTAACTAAGTGCCCAGTCCTGTTCTATGAATTTTCAGATAATTTCTCATCAGTCCCACATACTTTCTATATTTCTTTTCCCTTCTGCTTGTTACTGAGGTGCCATAGGCATAAATGTAAGGTCTTCCCTTCTTAAAGAGTTCATCTGCTCCTACCACTCACTGCTAATTAGTTCTTTCTTCCCATAATTTTGATAAAGCTCTCTCAGTAACCAGGTATGGTAGCAGCTCCTACAGGGTTTCTTACCTTCTGCAGTGCACAACAATCTTGCTGTGAAATTCCTTTGCATGATCACATAGAAGAGGGTGCTGTCACTTCCCCTGGCTATTCTGTAGATTTCATCAAATGAGCAAATTATTAAAAAGGTTGTAGAGAAGAGATGGCACTGGGAAAGGAGAGCTCTGCTTCACAGTTGGGCTATTAGCCCTATCCCCATCTGTCATGTCAGGGAAGTTGTACTTACCAAAGTCCCATGTATTTCACGCCAGATTTCAACCCAGAGACTGCCCGAGTGCACAAAGGATGGGCAGTCGTGACCTGGAGGGCTGGTGTCACTGGTGGCTAATCCCCATGGGGAGCCTTGGACAGCAGCGTGGTGGTGTGAGATTGCTGCCACCCGGCCTCTTAGCCAGCTCCAGGGACATGGGGCATAGAGAGGAGGGGAGAGTGTTTGTTTCAGTGGGAGATTCCCTGCAAAAACCAGGACCAAAGTGATTTTATTTTATAATTTATTTTGCATGGATGTTTGTACCTTGAGATAATCCCCATGTAGGCAATCCAGTGCTGAGGAATCAGTCTTGGACACCATCCTCATTGCTTGTGTATTTGGGTGCTGCCTGTGCTGGCCCCATGGGCAGAGGGAAGCTGTAAGCTACAGGCACCGAGTGGCACTGGGGGCTGAGCCCAGACAGTTTGTACAGCAGCAGACCCTTGAGGTGGCAATTGTCATGTTAATGCAAGACCTTCCTGGGTTTTCTAATCTTGGATCTGTGCCTTTCGCTCCCTCCTACCCCAGACTCCTGTTTTTATCACGCCTTCTCCTTCTGCTCTGGTTGCTGCTCACCCCTGTGTGACCTTTCTACCACTTGAGCAGCTTTTCTCTTGGAATCACAAGAAGCTGGGAATGGTTAAATCTTGTATTTTACTTGCAAGACACAACTGTATGTAAATTGAGGGAATTAGCTTTGCCTGGGTTTTTTTCTTTCTTTCTCTCTCTCTTTTTTTTTTTTTTCTTTTTGCCCACAGTAGACTGCGATGTGTAATCCTTGTATAATATCCTCACAGCTTTTACAGCTCCCAGTTTTCCTATATCCTTATACCTGCCAGTTTCTCTGTGCAATACCATACACCATATGGCAGCACGTATTTGGTGGGTGGTTGGATAGTGCTCCTTGTCTCACCTACATTTCCACCCTTCACCACAGCTGCTGGTTCGCGCAGAGTACTCTCCAGTCAGCTTTTCCCATATTGCACATGCATTAAAAAATCCCAACATAATAGCTTTCAGCTATTAATACTGACTTGAGAGCTGTCCTTAGTCTATACAGCTAAGAACTGTTTCATTTTGCATTCAATGTGACATAACTTGAAGACTGGAAGAAAAGTAGACTGCGAACTTTGGTTACTCACTGCCGCTTTGAGTTTGTATTCACACTACACTGCACAGGCATGTCCATGTAGTTCCTTATTAGAGTCTGGTTGTTTTATTTCTCAGGTCAGACACTTTTGCTACTAAAATCTGTGGAAGTTCTTGGTTTTAAAAACAGATGAGCACCTGCAAGTTGGTGTATGTGACTTTGCTCTTCTCCATTTCCCAGTGACAGAAGTTTAAATGTAGCCAGCAAACTCAGAAGAGGCCAGACATCTTTGTGATCAAAATGACAACTTAGCAAATAGCTGGTTTAGTCTCAGTTTCATAGGGAATCTGGTGAACTCTGCAGAATTATTCATTTACTATACAAATGAAATAAAATGGGTTCTTGCCCCTTTCTCCCACTGTGTAAATCCAATCCACTGTGACAGAATATTACTGTGATGTGTGGTATTGTAGGAAGCAATTACTGAGATGGAAAGAAAGAAGAAATAATCAAAAATTATTACTACCAATCATTATTTACTTTACAGCTGAACTAGAGGGCCTGCTTTTACTTGGGAGCTATAAATGCTCATAGAAAGACAAAAAAGCCCAGTATGAGGAGGGAAGGAGAGGAATTAACCCTAGTATGAGGGTAAAGTCATGAAGAATGGGGACCTTGAGCAAGTCACTCAGATGAAGCAAGGAATCTGTGTCAGAGCTGGAGCTCACTGCAGAGTCCCAGCACAGCAGTGCCTTATCTGAAAGATCATCTTTCCTCTTATTAATAATGAATATAATCTTTCAAATAAGATTTTATGTATGTTTAAATTTAATAGCTCATCCTTCAATAAGGGCTCAATCCTGCTAGGTACTATATCCAGTTTGGGCTGGTTTAGATCTGTTGGGAGCTGAGGATGCTCCTCTTTTCCTGAATCAAGCCCTTAGCAAAGCTGATGCTATTGACAGATTACCATTTATAGCTCTTTATTGCTTACTGTAGGTTTATTGCAAACTCCTTTCCTGCTTAGTTCTCCTTCCCTCTCTCAGAGCAAACATAATGTACAGCCCATGTAAATATAAAACATTAAGCAATTACTGGGTTATTTCAGATGCAGCACTAATAATACATCATTTCTGAAAACCACAGCTTCAGATGTAGGGCATGTTGTACCAGTCGTCTGATACGATACTCACTGGAAAGTAAGCTCTGCCATTACTGTTGTATCCTTGAGTTATTACTCACTCACCCCAGGAAACAAAGGGGAGTCCCAGAGGTTAATGTGGTTAGTAAAGCAATTTGAGGAAGCTGAGCTTCTATCTGCTTACACAGTGTACAGAAGGTATTTAAACAGCACACTTCCATCTCCTGCTCTTGTCTGCTGACTCCTACATCACTGTCTTGCTTTTGTAATGACTGCCAGTCTTCTGCTGAAATAAGAAACTATGAATCTGAGAATTTCCTGTGTACGAGGTCCTTCAGGCAAACTGCATGGCACCAGTTTTAAGAGGCTAGATGTGGGTTCTTGCTGAAAATGAAGACTTGTGAATTTGCGTGGCTTCTGTACCCTTCTGTCCTGGTCAGCCCTGGGATACGCTCTCTCTGGAAGCAGCCTGAGCAGTGCGACGAGGGAGGATCTGGACAGCAGTGTGTTTCTGAAAGGGGTGAGGGACAGGGATGCTGTTGTACAGCCACTTCCCCAGCCCCAGGAGGCCACGTCCCACCACTTCTCCCCTGCATCTTTGGTGCTCTGTGTCTGGGCAAACTGGGAAGAAATGTTACTGTATCTCCTCAGGACAGGAATATTGCCCCAGCTCGCTCTGTGGAGAGGGGCTTGCAGTGCTCTCAGGCTGATTCAAACAAAGAACTGCTCCAAACCCCTCCTTGAGGCTCCATGGTACATTAATACTAACGTTCACACCAGCAATACTGAATAATAGTCTATCTGCATCTCTCCCACTGCCCGTGAGCTCACATGAAGATGCTGAGGTGTTGAAGGCTCACACGATTCACTCTGTGTATGATTAGCTCTGCCATGCAGCGGGCTGCTGCTGCCCGTGGAGACACTGGGTGCTCCAGCCTGCTTCCCTTTGCAATGCATACAATGTATTACAGAGTGTTAAATTTTTTAATAAGTGCCAAAGGCACGTTGGTAGGGCAGGTTCAGCAAAGTTTGTGCTGCCTGTGCTGTGCCTGTTCAGTGGGTAAACAGCAGAATGAATCTCTGGAGCTATCAATCCAATGCCTCCACCAGCACTAAATTCCCTAAAAAAGATGTTTTTAAAGAAAGGTACAGATGTGTTGTGCTTCTTTGGAGTACAGAGTTGAATGAAAAGATAGGATGTACTCAAAAAACTAGCTTGCTAAGCTTCCTTGCTCCGCCAAATAATGTCTAGTAGATTGCTGAAGTTCATTTGGTAAAATATTAAAATTAATTCATTGCAGGTCCTCACTGTGTAGCAGGCTCGGAGTGACTCAGCAACAGCACACTAACCTCTGAGCTGTGCAAATTACTGTGCTCTGTGCTAATTATTTCTGCTTTAATAGATTTTGTTTTGAATAGAAAACGTGGCTGTTTCCAGTCAGGAGCAGCTCCTTGATGAGCCCAGAAGGCTCGCTCTGCGGCGTGGATCGGTGCTCTGGAGCCTGGCCTTTGTGGAGAGGGGCTGGCCAGCTCTGTGGACGCTGGCCTCGGATGGCAGCGCTGGTTTTTCCTTTAGCCATGATAAATGAGTTTTTACTGATGGATTTTTGGCTGGCCTTTTCCAGGCAGCTGAGCTAGTTGTCATAGCAGTAATGGGACTGCCTGTGATCCCGATAAGGGGTCAGTTTGCTGACGGATTATCTTGCCCTTTCCTTTTTTACTTGGAATGTGAAAAATGTGCTTCTTATGTTTTCTTAAAAATACCTGATCCACGCTTCCAGGTTGGGACCCTTGGTGTACGGGGGTGCTTATGTTGGAGGGGTTGGTATGGCAGCAAGAGTTGCAAATCATAGGAGCGGGCTGCGATTTTAATCTTTGAACCGTGTTAAATTTGGAGTACTAGAGGGCACATCTTTGGTGCAGTGTCCATATTTAATCTATGTTTGTCTAAGAATAAGCAGTGCTCACTTATCTCTGCATCATTTACCAATTACATAAACAACATTTATAATTATGATTCATTCATTTGGATTTTCTCTTGTGGGATTTCCATTAGCACAGAGATTTAGAGAGACTTAAAAGAATATGCCTAGGTTACTAGCAAGGCATTATTTCAGCTTTCTCTGACTGACTGTCATTCCTGTTTGATTCAGCATGCAAGTGCAGTGGCCACAATATAATTCTTTATGGACATGATAAAAATCTTCCAAGCTGAACAGTAATTGACAGCCTGTTTGGATGGCCCCGATTATAACCTGCAGCAGGACCAAGGCAAGTTTGTTTTGGGGAAAAATAACTAAACTTGGGGCATCATGAGCAAGTCTCCACAAGCCGTGCTTATAGTGCACTTGTCCTGGGAACATACAGAAGTTTCCAGTGTCAGGCCTGTGCTTTTGTTAAATTCAGAATTTCAGTGCATTTAAGCAGCAGTGATCAATAGTTCTTCACATCTTTCTCTTTTTCTGATGTGCAGAATGTGCTGAGCAGGGCTGAGAGGCACAGCTGTGAGGAACAGACTGCTATTCATGTCTTTGGGAGACACTGACCTGCTCTGCTAAAATAATTATTTTTTTGAAGAAAAATTTTGATTTCTTGTAGAAACCTTAAGCAGCTGCAAAAATAAATCTTTTTAGTTCAGAACTGGAGAAAATCAAAATGTTTTCAATTTTCCCATGAAAAGTGAACTTCTTCAGGAGAAAAAGCCCACGCATTTCTGCCATTTCCAGTTCTGTAACCCTCCCCAAGGACATCCCCCACAAAAATTTCCCAATGCATTCATAAAAGAAAATTAGAAGGAAAAATTTCAAGCAACCTTGGTATTTACAAAGGGAATTTTTATCAGCTCAGTTTGCAGAAGAAAATCTCATTCCCGCAGAAGAAGCAACCCCGACATATCTCTTTTAATGAATTTTAACCACGAGCATCAGTTTGTGATGTATTGGCCAAAGTCTAGTCAAGAGAGTAGGATATTGATAGCGCTGCGAGCAGGGGAGAGATTGGCAGATAGCCTTTCTCACATTTTGCAGAAGAAATGACAAATCTGAGTTATTTACTATCCTTAAATAACCTGCCATAGTCTAAAGCTACTCTGTGTATTTAGCTGAAGCTCACGGTGACTTACAGTAATGTCACTGAGTTAGCAATTCAAACTGGGAGAGCTGGGAATGCTGGGACTGAGCCACGCACCAGTACACCATGTGTTAAGCACCCAGTCTCAATGGCTTATCATTAGAGCAGGAGAGGAGACAACCTCCTTTACAAACTTCCTTTACAAACAACCTCCTTTACAAACTCCTAACTTGCTGCTTCCCCAGGAGAGGCAGAACCACGGGGCTGCCTCTGCGGGCTCTTGGGGCCACTAAACTCAGTAAACAGCACAAGGGAAAATGGGAGGCTGGGAGGGCTCCGGGACAGCAGCCCTCCCAGCCTGGTGTCTGGGCACCTTCTGCTCCAATTTCTGCTGGGAAGGGAGCCTCCCTTGTCCATGCTGGCACCTGGGATCTTCTCAGAGAATATCTCAATGAAATAGATAAATTCTCTTTTGAGGGGAAGGTGGGGGGAAAGTCAATCAATTGACATTTTCTGACAAAACATGTTTTGCTAGAAAATCTCTGCCTACTCTTAATTAGAGGGCTGTATCTGGCCTCTGTGTTTCAGGCTTACAATTCAGTTTGGAGATCAGATGGTGAATTTTTACCACTGAGAGCAATTTCCTAAAAATCTGTTTAGTATTCTGGCAGTTTGCAGGATAGGAAAAAAAAAAATTAAAAAATGCTTAGGGGCAAAATTTCTGCTTGGTGCACAGGGAGTTTGAACACATAATAACTGCAGCTGGGTGGCTAACTCGGAAACTGGAAATTTACTTCTTCATATCTTGAGATTATAAGGCAAGGTGGTTTTCTATGTAAACTTTGGGAGTTTTGCCTATTTAGATCTCAATTTTTCAACTAAGAGGAAGCGGATGAAGTTTGTAATGCATGGAGAAGGGAAATGTGCACTGTTGCTTTAATCAAAACCAGCTGAAATAGCTCAGGTAGACTTCTGCTATTTGCCAATGTTACCATTTTTTATAAATTGTATGGTAATTTAATCTAATGTTCGTGCTGGAAGCTGAATGCATTTTGGATGTGAATTAGACCTATGTAATGCAGAGCAGTGGTGCATAATTAAGGCACTTCACAACTGAGATCATGAGGTTTGTATGATACCCCCATTTTTAAGGCATCTGCAACGTTCTTCCCAAAATGAACCCAGTTACCCTAAGAAACTTTTAAAGACTTGGTTCAGAGAAGTGAGAAAGGTAGGACTTCAACACGGTGGTTTAGATAGGGGCAGCAGCATGCTTTGAGATGAGCCATCTGATCATCTCCAGTGTTCAATGGGACAATGGGATCTGAACTTCACTGTAGACAATAAGATTATTTTAGAGTGTACCTAATGCTTTTTCTCTTCAGAAAGCTTTGGTTCCCTGAGCAAGAGCAAGATTTGTTGTAGGTGATCAAGCTAAAGCTAATCCAAATTAAACCCATGATCCACACATGCTGGAGATGTGAAGGGTCTCAGCACCTGCTGCTTTGGTCTCCTGACCCCACTCCAGCTCAACCAAATTACTTGCTAATAGAGACACTGCTGAAACCATCTGCATGGCTGCCCCAGTTTGTGCTTTTTCAGTGCTGGTTACATCTCTCCATGGAAGTAAAAACAGTCTGAGCGCTGCTCTGAGCGTCTCTGGTGAATTCCAGCCTCCAGAAGAGTACTGCAAAATAAAGAAGGGCATGAGAACGGTGGACCACAAAGCTGGTAGGTGACACAGTGAAGTCTGACACATAAAGAAAAGCTGAGAGAAAATGCAGATTCTGTGCTACCAGGATTAGGAGGAATTAAATTCTGTCTGACTACAAAATACTCCTAATTAGAGCTGACTGGGAGATCTGATATACTTTAGAGGTTTTGACAGTGACTGGCATATGAATAACTTGGGGTGAGAGTTTTTGTTAACTTTGACTTCCAGATTGCTCTTGGCAATTGTAACAAGCATGTTGGGTGAGTTATTAATTTTAGTTTTAGAAGTTTTTACCACATTTTAAAGTTTTCTTCTGTTCCTCATATATTACTAAGAATATGGAAGCTGTAGTCATTTAAAAATTTCCTTAGGTCTTACGGTATTTCTTAAGCCACCCCAATCTGGCAAGACAAATATTTCTCCATTATTGCACTCAAGATGTAAGGAAAACAGATCTCAATTAGCCTTTTCCAATCACTGCTAAGTTGACATGGGAGGGATGAAAATTACAGTAAAAAATCTCAGGTTTTAAAAAGCTTGTCCAAGTTGGAGAAATTGTTCCTAGTCAGCACTGACAGAGCACAATGCACAGAGAACTGATAATATTTTGTTCTGCTTCTCTGTTCTTCTCAACGGAGCTCTGTAAAATGCATGTTTCACTTCATAAGAGCTGCTACAATATTATTCTTCTGATTTTTGACCTTTTTTGGGTTTAACATTTTGATGCTGTGTCTCGAGCTTTGGATTCCGGTGGAGACAAAAATCTAAAAATAAACCAAATTGTTAAGACAGGAAACTGAGGTCCGTATAACTTTAACATGCAATTACACGTGTGCTCAGGTTCACTCAACTAGTTCCTATAGAGAATTGGTTGATAACGCTTGCAGTGTTAATTTAAATCTAGTTGCAGAACCTGCCAAAAGACAAATCAGGCAGGTTTCCTGCAGTTTTATATTGCTCCAGAAGCCTTCTTCCAAATGAGTAGTTTTCTCCTACTGCTAATGCACTAATGTTACAGTATGGTGTATTACGGTCACAATCAGGTGTGGGAGTTTCTCAGGGTATATATTATCATTATGGCTATGAGCAGCAAAAAGCAAGGTGCTTGTGAATCGGGCTTTGTGGAGTTTTTGCTAGAAATGAGTTTGACTTGTTAGAATTGTCTGGTTGGTTCAATTCAGCTCCAGCCCAGCAATGCCTGTGCTGGGTTTGAGCACGCTGCTGTGGTCAAGGGTGCTGCACTTTGCTGGATCTAGAGGTGGGTCCTGATGGCTGCAGTCATCTGCTGATGTGCTTCATCAACCTTTCTGATAGTTGACAGGAGTTTGGGGGGTTTGGGATGATGATGGAGGACTCCTTGTCACTACCTGTGTTATAAGAAGTTGTATTCTGTAGGCTTTGGAGTAGGCTCCGTACAGCTAACACAAAAGCAATCCCCAAGAACAAGGCTAGACAATAAGAGGTGAGGTTGAATAGGATAGATGTCCAGCAAGGAAGCGTTTTAAGTGCAATTACACAAGCTTGTCTGATCCTAAAATCTGATTAAGAGCAAATAAAATTATACTGCTGGGCAGTCAGAGAGTTCTCTGACCGCTTTAAGCCCTTGCCTAGGGCAATCTATGAATATTCAATGTGATGACCTCTCTGATAATATTGCAATCGCCTGAACATACAAATCACGGCTTTTTTTATCCCTGAAGAAGGATATGCTTTTCATTATTTTTTCCCCTTGATTGACGGGTGCACCTTGAACTCAGCTACTCTGAGATTAACACTCCCTGATCATTGTATGCTGATCTTGGCTGTGCCTTTTTCATCATGGGATTGATTATTTGAAGTCTGAAGTAGTGTGAGCACCTGCTAAATGGTTTCAGATTATCTGAGTGGTTTTGTTTTATTTCGTTTTGATTTTCTCCTAAGACTCCCTTCGCAGTATCTGTATTGACCAGCTCCACTGCCTCTCTCTTTGTGTGGGGCCAGGGATGCTGGGTTCCCACTGGTTCCTATTCTGTCCGCTGTGGACAAAGAGAGCATTTGATTCCTTGTGTCTTTCCACCAGACCATTAGGCTAAACAGAAATACTCATTCACACTTTCTTCCATGTAGGCCCATTTCCTGGACTTTGACCTTTTCCACTGCTCTCCTTCGGATTCTTATCAAGTGGTCCACGTCTCTCCTGAGGGCCAGTGCCCCACACTGGCTCAACTGTCCCAACAAACTCTTTGTTACTCTGCACGGCTTACAGACTATCCCCTTATTTATTTATGCATGCATGTTTGTGTCTATCAAAATTGTGGCATTCTTGATTCCCACTCAGTGTAATTTACTATAATTGCTAGATCCTTTTCTAAAGAACTTCCAACTAATCAATTTTCCTCCCTCCCATATTTCTGCAGTGGAGGATTTTTGCATGCTGTAATTGAAATGCACCCTATTGTTTGTGTTATTTCCCCAGCTTGTTGGGACCATTTGCAATTCTGATCCTGTCCTCCCACACATTTGCAGTCCCTTCTGGCTGGGGATCATTTGCAAATGTACTGAGAATACTCTATATCCTACCTTCCAGGTCACTATAATGTGGCATTGAACAGAGCTGGCTCACGACAAATCTCCAGGGAATACCTTTGCTTTGTGCATCCTTCCATTTTGACAGTAAACAATCAATAACTCCTCCCCAGCTTAAGTCACCCTGTCTTTCTTGCATCCACCTATGGTAGCTTAATCTGCATTGTGTAGCCACAGTTTATATAAAAATACCATGGGAAACAGTGTCAGAGACTTACTAGATGAAGTACGACATTTACCCTTCTCCCTTCACCACAAGGTCTGCTGCCTTGTTGCAAAATTAAATGATATTGTTGTGACATTATTTTTACGTGACAGATTCATGCGCAGTGCTGTTCATCTCCTTCATGTCCTCCACGGCCTTACAAATCACTTGTTTATTTGTTCCAGCGTTCTTGACTGCCCTTTTGTCCCTCCCCTGTGTTCAGCACAGATACTGTCATTTTCCAATTGTCCTGTGCCTCCTCCATGACTTCTCCAAGGTGAACTCCTAATGATGTCCCTGACTGGTTCTGCCTAATGACAGACAGGCTCTTTACCTCAGGAACTAATTGCTTCAGATCTAACTTACTCAGGTACCCCTGGGTCTGGGTTGTTTTTTTGTTTCCCTTAATATAGACGGTGATAGTTACTTCCATCATAGGTCTCAGGTGTTAACCATCTACATGGTGTTAACCATCTGACAGAGATTATTTCTCAAAAAAATCCTCAAAATCATCAGCATTCACCTCTGCAGAGCAGCAGGATGACACTTCTGGATTTCCTCTGATTATTCAGTTTCCAAATTTCATAGTTATACAATGTTTTGTGATTTCACTGACCTCATCCAATGTGCTTTGCAGTTTGTTAATGCCTGGCCTGGTAGGGTCAGATGCTCTATAAAGCCACGTCATGCAGAGTGGCAGGGAGCACAGAGGGAAGGAAGACCCTGCAGTGGGGCACACCAGGGGTTTGCTGCGCACTTCCCTCCTCTTCATCTGGAGTTGCTCAGCGATCACACAGAAAATAAGCGTGTCTTAAAGTCACTTCTATCCCTTGTTCTAGGTCTATGCTAGGTCAGTGTAGACTAATTAAATGATCCAGCCCTAATTTTGTCATTTAGGAGGCAGAAGGCAACTGGTAAATATCACAGACAGCCCTTGTCTTCATGCTGAGCCGCTCTATTGCCTTTCTGTCACACGTGGCTGTGTATGGCGGAGCCAAAGGACTGCAGCTGGGAGGAAATTGCAGACAATGAACGTCCTCCGGACTAACCGGTCACTGTGATATGTGGAAGAATTGTGTTAATTTATATGAAGTGGCTTTTGCTAAGGCTGCTTCTACTTGAATTAGATTTTGAAAAGAAGAAATTATTCTCCCTCCTTATTGCAGACTTCATAATGCTTATTCTATTCTTCAGTCAGGTCACTTAGTACCTGAAGCATCCCACTGCTTTTCTGCTGCAGATAAAATAGTGCTTTTTGTTTCCCCTTGTTCAGACCTGACCTCTCCTTTTACCCTGCCATCTGCATCCCTCTAACGTCTCAATTTTTGTGGGCTCAGCCAGTGCATGAGGAAATGTTTGTGAAGGATTTAAAGGAGATGATCTCGGAGGCCCTGACATTGCTCTTCTAGTTTCAGCCCTTGGCTTCTCACAACTACAGCAGGATCCTTCCTTCAGTGTCCAGTCCAGTCTGATTCATCTTCCTTCCAGCAAATCTGCCATGAGAGCTCTCTCACCCTGTGTGGGGAAAGTGCATTCTCCAGATGGCACATGTGCTAATGCCAGCCCAGTCCCCAGCTTTCCTGGCTGGCTGATGGTGCGGAGGGAAGTTCAGCCTGGAGGATATGTGAGCCATTCTCAGCATTGCAGCAAATTCCCACAGGAGTCGGTCTTTCTATATCCCAAGACTGCAATGATCCCTTGGTTCCTGAGGGGTTGTAGACACGGAGTGGGAAGTAATGGGGGATTTTCAGATTTTTATGTGTGCTACTTTTTTTTTTTTTTTTTTTTTTTTTACCATGTATCAAAAACTCCCCAGACCTTGGCGGATGCTCTGGAATTGCTCTGCCTGTGTTTGCTGCCTGCGTTAGGCCATTTAGTCAATACGTATTCACCATAGAAGTCCAGTGATAGTCATCCTATAGGAGCCCTTCTCTTTATTAGATAACCCAGGGCTCAACCTGAGTCTTGATGTATGAGCTGAAGAGAGAGAAAGTGGTTTGAACACTGTCCTTGCCAAGGGCAGCCTCTTCAGGGAGCATGTGCCTGGAGCAGCCATATCCTTGGTAGGACCTTAGTCTTCCCTGGATACAATATAATCTCCTCCCTTTAGGAAATACTGTTTTCTTCCTCCTCTGGACTTCCCAGATCTTCTGACTGGGATCTTGATTTTATTTTTTTTTATTTTACTTTCACTGCCTCCTTTCTGCTACTTGGTGCCTGAGCTGGAAAAAACTAATAAAACCTTTACAACTAATAAAGTACTGCTACTCTCACCCTGTGCTTTTCTCCCTGTACCTCTGTTGTATCATTCTTTACTTATAACCCTTCCACCTCGTTTTATTTCTTATTACTCCTCTCATGCTTGTTGCTTACCCATTTTAAGATTTTTCTGCACCTGATAGATCTCGTAAATGAGAATTGGATTGCTTAATAATTAGATAAATTTCTGTGTGAAGACAGGGTTAGAGGGTCAAGACTAGCTAGTTTTGAGGAAATCTAGTGGGAGATAATGCGTAAGTCAGAATTTGAAGTCAAATTTCTTCCCGTTTCCTGTTTTAAAAAATAAAAGGATATGGAAATATTAAATTGCATTGAAAGACAACAATACAAAAACTAGTGATTTTTTTCATGTGATAAGGGCATGGAACTCACTACTTCTGGGTATCAACATATAGTGATGTTCATGGGAAAAGGAGTGAGGCATTTATTTATATGGGTAATGAGAATTCATATCAGAGAAGATTTAATGGAAGAAATTTGTAAGATGTATGCTTAAGGTGTACTTAAAAATGTATGTGCGTCCATTTAGAAACCACACCCTGGCTTCAGACTGCAGAGGAGCCACTGGCAGGAGTTTTGTTCTCAAATACATAGCTGGGTAGGGTGTGGGAGCAGGCACTGCCTGAGGGACCGCTGCTCTGCCTGCAGCAGTTCCTGGCACCTAAGGCACCCAGTGAAGTACCTCCTGGCTGGTGACAGTCTAGGGCATTTTAGGCAACCTGCTTCCATGTACCTGTTGCCTTTTTTCAGGGTGGTAAAACTGGCATCTCTGTATTTCAGAGAAGCCTCAGGTGATCTCTTAATGAGAATACACAGCTAGATGGATTTTAGTTTTATATAACTTTCAGTATTAAGTACATAGAATAAGGCTCTGAAGGTGTTTGTGCTTTGCATTCCCAGCACACACCGCAAAGCCCTTCTGTCAGGGAGAGCTAATACCTGAAAGATGCTTTACTGGCCACACACTTCAAAACATCTATCCACCCCAAAATGTTTGTGGACCCATATGTGTGTGCACATATGTATTTGTGCACAAGCAAGGGCCAGAGGGAAATGTGAAGCTCAAGGGCAGCCTTGGCTGCAGCGACCATGAAATGGCGGAGTTCAAGATCCTACTTCAGGAGAGCAGACTTTAGTTTCTTCAGGGATCTTCTTGGCAAAGTACCATGGGACAAAGCCCTGGAGAGAAGAGGGGCCCAAGAAAGCTGGTTAGTGTTCAAGGATCACCACCTCTGAGCTCAGAAGCAATGCATCCCAGCAAAGAGAAATCAGGCAAAACCACCAGGAAGCCTGCATGGATGAAAAGATGCTCCTGGACAAGCTTAGATACATAAAGGAAGTCTACAGAGGGTGGAAGCAAAGGCAGGTAGGCTGAGAGGAATAGAGCAAAATTGCCTGAGCAGCCAGGGATCAGGTTAGGAAAGCTAAAGCCCTGATAGAATTAAATCTGGCATGGATTAAAGCTGATGTTAATGAGCAAATGGGACCCAAAACCAACCACAAAAAAAAAAGCTGTTTCTGACTGATATGGAAGAGCATGGTATTTGATTGGAAATAACCACAACTATTGCAGCAATGGCACTGGCAATAGAGTAATAAAACTCGGCGCATCTCTAGAGCACTCTACATGCTGAATGATCTAAGCCTTGTAAATCTTCTGTGATGCAGCAAAATACCAGCATAACTCATTTGCAACAGACAAGCTAAGGTAGAGAGTGTGAGTCAGTCTCCAAAAGCCAAGTCTCCTCAGCTGCAGGAAATGGCCGATGGTGGGGGTAGGCTTGTTGCTTTGCTAATCTGCAGATGCACGGGCACAGTGGGGCATCTCCCCGTGCTTGGTGTCGTACAGAGCAGACTGGAGGCATTCCATCTGAGGCGTGGTCGTATAAGACAGAGGTGGGAGGTGTGTGAAGCTGCTCTGAAGGGTTGGTGGTCAGGGTGGCTGCTGCTCCACAGCTCTGTCGGCACCGCAGCCATATGGCCGGCTTGTGCCGAAGGTGAGGTTTTGACTGTGGAGGCATCTGCATCAGTAACATTAGAGGAATAGATATTATTGTAACTCTGTGATAAATAGCTACAGCAAGTAAGGGGCAGATAAGATGCTGTGATAAAAAGACAAATGGGTTACATGAGATACGGTAGGAAGAAAACAAGGTAGATAGCTTTATAAATCACACCAAGGAGTTACATGATACAAAAGTTTGCTCTTTGCTAGGGAGGCTAATGGGGAAGTATGGGCAGTACCTACAACCAGAAGAGCGGGACAATGGTAAGTGAGAGAAGTTAGGTCTAAGGAGAGCCTCCAGGAATACAGGAATTTATTACCATTTTTTCAGTACACCATTTAGACCTGGCACCTGAGGCAGACCTAGGCTCACATCTATCCTTCCACTTTTATGAATGACTTTAGCTTGAAGAACTGCAAAAATGTTCACAAAGGACCTGGAGTCCCTGCAGAAACTCCAGGCAATGTTAGTGGTCCTTCAAGCAGACCCCTTATTTTGCCTCCCTTTGCCGTTGAAGTGCTATGTGCTTCTTGATCCCTCTTGTTCTGGGATCATGCCTTATGCTCAGGGGAAGCAGGATCAGGGATTTCATCCCTTGCTAAGGAAAAGGGTGTGTTGCACAGCTCCATCCATATGGCAGCCGAATAAAAACCTTGGTAGCATTCTTTTTTGCAGGTACATGGGGGCAGTCAAGCCAGGAGCCAAGTGTGGGTGTTGTCAGGGTTTCTGAAAGTCCCTCTGGAGCTGCTGGGTTTCATCCTTTTTTTATAATATTCTTGAGCTAAATGACACATTGATAAACTGTCTAGGATAAATAGTGTTTTCCAGACATTACCAGACAGTGGGGAATTTTCAATGATTCTTTCTCGACGTTTAAGATCAAAAAGGTTTGTAACCAGTGAAATGAGAGGAAGAAAAAGCTTCTTGATATTGCAGCGAGTGTTTAAGTATCCCATTGTTTAGTTAACGTGTTTTGACAGATGTGGTTTCAAGATGCGTGAAAGTCTAAAAAAAATCCCAAACCTATATAAACCTCATCAGTTGAGGATTGGAATTTAGATTTACTTCTTACTGAATAGAGCTATTGTGTTGTACCATGAAGCTAGTGAAAATGCATAGACATAATAGTGCCTGGATTTAAAACACTATATACCAGGTGGACTTGCACTGAGTGATCAGAATACTAAGTGTCACTGGTGGTTTACAATGAGACTGAGAGATTATTTGTTTTAGGAAGAAAGATGAGTAGGCCTGCTGTAAAACTGTGAAGAACCTCTGATTGGGGGGCACATGGTAGACAGGCTGAACATCTTTCATTATGATTAAGCAATATCAAACACTCAAGTTGGATTGCTTGTTCTAGGGATGCTGTTGCTCCCTGCGTGTCATGGCAATTTAATCTGTGCCTCTGGCTCAGCAGTAGCTGGGGGATGACTTTTGGCATTTGCAGTATGTTTTATCACTTGTTCCCCTTCTCTGATTTCTCTATTTCAAGTAGGATGTGTGTGAGAATAGTTAGTCTGAGCTTTTATCTGCTCCAGGATTTGACCCAATGTCATTGTAATGCCTGCCATGCAGAGCAGAAGGGTTTAAGAAAAGGCATGGCACAATCTTCACCAATTTTGATCTGAGCTTTGGTAAGGTTTCTACTGCTGTTTAATTTTCCACATCCTGCAAGCTTCCATGTGTAGTACCTGCTGTGCTAGGGCTTCAGAGGGTAATCTCAGGGACCTTGCTTGTAGCTGAAGTTCCAGCTTCTGATCTGGTCCTTGCCTTGCTCTCTGCAGAGGAAAGGTGCCGTCCAAGCATGTCATGCAAACAAGTCACTTGTGTGGGAATTCAACATTCTGAGCATTTTCCAAGCAGTACAGACCTCCTAGCCCACAGTGAACAGCAGCAGTAACAGTACTGCTGAACATCAATATTTGTAAAACAGCAGGTTTTGGCTAACCAAGCTTGCCAGCACAGTCCCTCCTTGTTGGCCAGCAGGGCCTTCTGGAAGGCTGGCCAGCCTTGGCTGCAGGGATGTGCTGCTGATACACGCATTTGGCAGAAAACCGTACTGGGAAAAGCAGGCACGGCTCCTGATTTGGATGTAGTTACACTTGCTTACACTTGAACTGAGTTTGATCCTCAAGTCTGCAGTAGTATTTAAGTTCCTGGTGCTTTGCTGTGTCTGCCGTGTGCTCAGGCCACCTACACACAGAGGCAATGCTACAGCTCCTCAGGGTTTACAGCAATCCTGTTAGTTAGGGTTTTGTAGGGGGTATGCTTTTTCCCCCAAAAATATATTTAAACAGCTAGTAGCATCATGCTCTGCTCTACTGAGCCAGTAGCAAAGGAACAGAATGCAACAAGAACAGCAGGAAAAATACAGCAAAGATGTAGGGGATTAAACAACAGACATCTTCTCCTCTTACCAGCAAAGCTTTAACTGAAATACCTTTACAGAAAGAATTTTAATGGTTCTGATTTTGCACAGAGCAACATTAAAAATAAATGCGAAGTGTTAAGCATCTTAAAATTTCAGGCACTAGAATACATCAGGCTCTGTCAGTATGTAAATATACTTTCTCTTGTTTGCAAGACTATTGTAGTGGTTTGGGTATTCCTAGGGTAAAAGGGGAATGGTCCTGATGGATGGAGTCAGGGATGCCGCCGGTGCGTTTTAAGTCTTCTCCTAGCTGCCAACAAGGAGGTGCTTGCTGCTGTTTTTGTAACCAAGAAAGCTGAGGGCTCCCCAAGGAACTGATTCCTGTGCTCCTAGCCATCTGTAACTTTCAGTGTAGCAGCATGACATGAGCAAGAAAATGAAAAGGGAAAAACATTTGATGTCTATAAGCATTTTTGAAAAATCGATCCAATAAAATGTTCGATGAATATATTTGGTAGTCATTTATGCAGCTCTATAAGCTGAAAATAAAGATGGGAAGGAGGAAGGTGAATCATTGTACACCTTATTCCAGATAAATCAAGAAACTTCCCAGATCAATTATTTGTCAAATATGAATTGAGCAATTTTCTGTTCCTCTGTAGTAGTATGTCAGAGAACTACATTTAATTCACACCTTGACTCACCAGTGCATGTTGTTGTGGCCTTGAAATTCTGCAGGCCAAATTATTAAGGTGCTCAGATTCTTCATTAATTTGTTTGCTCATTTTGACTACATATTTCTAGATGTCCAAATAGATGTATGTCATTCTTGGTTTTACTCCTGAAGTGTTCAATTTTACCTCATGCCCTTGGGAGGTCCTTCATAGCAAACTGCTTGCTGAAAAATTATTTCTGTGAATGTCTTCCCATTTGCTTCCATTTACTGTAGCTGATGCCTTGAAGATTTCTGTTCCTTCATCTCTTTGTTACCCAGTTTGATTTAGTTATTATCCTGTAAATGCCCCAGAGAATCTAAAAATATTGTCCAGATGGATTGATGGCTCATTATTAATAGAAATAGCTTTTCAGAACTCATTTGTATGTTTTGCTGGTAGGTTCTGCCCTATTCTTAAAAGTTCGTGTCTGCTCTAATTTCAGAAAAGACTTTGATTCTTAATTTTGTACCCAAATACGGGGATGCTAACTGACAGCATCTCTTTGCTTTCCTTTCCATTTTAATATACACAGCATTTAAGGCTGAATCAGGCAAAATTGGTCATTGACTCTAACTGTTAACTACAGTGGAAGCTTTGCCAAATGAAGATAGAAGGTTTTGACTAGCTACCAGTTTTGATGCTGAAAAGATATTGGAAGGCCATGTACCATATCTCCTGCTCCTTAGACAAGTGTGCTGGAGGACACAAGAACACCAAAAGATGTCAGGGAGTCGCAGGGAACAGAAGTGGCAAAGAGGCTGCAGAACATGGAAAGGGTGGAAATACAGATTTGGGAAGGAAGATCTGAGTACAGAAGTAGAAGGGAGACTTTGAACTAATGGAAAATCTGTCTGGGTATTAACCCAGCACCCACAGTATCATCTTCAGAGACAGCTTCTTATTTCACTTGGCTTTCTCAGAACTTGGACTCATGTACATGTAATATTTGATGACTTAGGCAGAAATAAGTCTATTTTCAAAGCTAATCTTTGCATTACATATTGAATGCATTATAGATTCTCTTCTACTTTAATGAAAAGCCTGCATGAATGGCTTAAAAAAAGAAAGAACTTGCATCATAAATCAGACTGAGGCAGTTGCCTGAAAATTAGTATGAATATGTTGCAGTAAATACTGCCCCAATCAAAGATCTCAGTATAAGTAAAAGAGACGAAAGTATATTCTGCATTCTGTGGTATGTTGTACACATTTGTAAGGGGCAATATTTCCATAGCATTTAAAGGACACATTAGAATCTGTCCTTTTTATGCTGCGATGCAGTCTCCAACACGAGAGCAAGTCCCACTCTTGGATCAAGAATTTATGGCTTGAGGCTTTTTGGGGTTTGTTTTTGTTTTTTTTAAAGTAGGCTTTCTTTGGAAGAGATATGGAACTAAGATCTAAATGATGTCCTCTGTGACTCATAAGCAAATGCATGGAAGTACATGCCCCTATCTACTGTATCCTCACAAGGATCTGTCCAAAGGATGGATCATAACAGTTCTTCTGGGGGTCGCATATCTGAAAAGGGGAGGGGAAGGAAAGGACATAGCTCTGTCCTCATGCGGTTTTTTCTCTTCAGGCTTGGCTTTGCAGTCCTCACCTTCGGAAAGGAACGATTGCCCAGCAGAGTGAAATAGTGGGTCAGGACTATGACTATAGCATAGATCTGCTTTGCTAGTTAAACCAGTATTTTACTCCTAAAGATTCAAGAATTTTGGACTGATAACAGAAATGAGCAGACAGAGTAAGAAGAGCAAACAAAGTAAATTCAGAGCCACTTTATGTATTATCTTTCTATTTTCTGTTCTTTCCCAGGGTTTGCTGCGTGGTATAAACATTACCTTGTTGTCATTTCTCTAGCCAATACATTTCTCCTGCTTGGTAAGGAAACGAGCCTTTTCCACTTACCTGCGAGAAAAGCATACTCGAAGTAAAAATATAATTTATTTATTTGACAATTGGGAAGGCACTTAGAGCAGATCAAGTATGTAGAATGAAATGGCAAGGTTTTCTTTTACATCGTAGGTGGAAGTGATTTGCTGTCATCCCTCATTTGGAAGATCCTCCTCATTGTGGCTGTCCTAACCTGTCTGTCCCCTCGTAGAACATCCAGGCCTGTGTGCACTGCGTTGTCATGGGTACCTGTGCTTGTCCATGAACTCCATTCAAACAAAGCCTAAACGATCACATTCCTACATGGAAAAAAATATTCTTTTCATCAAAAGAGCTGAATTTGTGCTCACACTTCTCTGCAGAAGCTTGTTTGTGCAAACGCAGTAATATGGGGACAAAAGTCAACATAGCTACAGCTTTGAGTTGGGGGAAGGATGTTGGGTTTTTTTTCCCCAGAGGAGGGGTCTCCTGCAGTAGAATGATTGCAGTGGTTTCATGACCTTGCAGAAATGAAGGACCTTCAGGAAATTTTGGGGTCAGTCTTGCTTTCCAGCTGCACTAGCATTGGTGGTCATGGCCAAAGGACCAGCTGGCTTCCTACCTGCTGGCTGCCAGTTCCTCTCTTTCTCCTAGGACAATTAGAAGCAGCAGATTGGAAGTAAATCAACACAAAATAAAGTATTAAGTAAGAATTCAAGCTTCTTACCCCCCATGCCACCTACTCCCAGCCTGTGGCCTACAGGTTCCTAGTTTTTCATGGAAAACACAGGCTGAGCTTGAAATGTGACAGCAATTCAGAGGGAGGAAGGAGAGACTGCCAGATGGCTCTGCTTTGCACCTTCTTCGGTTTGCGGGATAACACTTCGTGATTTCCCATAAATTTATCATTTCCCCCCACCTCTGTGCTGTGGAGTGAAGCTAAACTTTTGGCCTCTTGGCTGCATCCTTCCACATAAGTAACAAATTGATGCAGTGTTGTGGAGAGAGAATAAGAATGTTTGTCATCTCGTATGCATATGTGCAAAGCAGAGAAAATGGGGGTGGGGGTTGCTGTGGAAGGAGAAGCAGCTCATGAAGAATATAACTGGCAGAGCTGGAAACGCCCCCTCAACTGCCCACAGTGAGCATCTGATTCCTCTGAGTCTGGCTTAAATCTATGCGAGACCAGAAGGAACTATTTTTTTCACATGATCATAATCTAAAGCAGAATTACAGACTGAATTAATGAACTTTTTGACGTATATTACTTGCTACTACACAAATCCAAATGGCACTTTCTTTCCTAATATTCTTTGCTCTCTTCCTCCTACTGTAGTGTAAAACTGTGAAGCAATTCTACTGGGGCCTGGAGGACCACTAATCTTCATGCAGGGAGAAAGCAGGATGTGCTGTGCTTTCAGATCTGTTTCATCCTCTTCCTCTGCCCTTCTTTTGGCCTCTGTTCAGAGCTTCCACAGAGAAAATTTAAATCATGTTATTATTCGCTTTCCTACTGTAACCAGTAGGAGTGTGATCATGTCTCATTATGTCATTATTTCTAGTGGTTGTTACACCATAGTTATTTACCAGGGACTAAAGAGTAATAGGACTATAAATACCCATTGCATAACCTTAATACAATCTTTCTGGTTTATGAAATTGTTAAATTTTTTCTGTGATAATCTGCACAAATATTGTACGTATAGCAGAATGGAAGTCAGAAACTTGTAGTTGGGAGCTCTAATTTTTAAAAGTTCGAGAGAATTCAGCACAGAAACATGTCAATAGAAGGCTTTTGGCACACGTGTCACTTTTGCAGAGAAACTAGGTTTACGCATTTAATTTCCATATTATGATAGAATTCTCAACCAGGCTTTTAAAATTATAGTCCTGAAATCTGAAGTGATGTTTCAACACTTCCAAGTTTAAATCAATTTTTGTGCATGCACTAAGCTATTTAGCAGGATGGTGTAGTTATATCATCCACATACAGAGAAAACGGCGTCCTACAGCCTTGCTCCCCAGCATTTTGTGCATGTTTTGAACAGAATTCTTCTTGTGTCACTAGTGGAAGGAGTAGTTCAGCCCAGGAGATGCTCCAGGTTGGTCATCAGCTCCAATGCCATCCTCTTGCAGCCGGGGAATGATTCGTGGCCCTACACACCTCCATGCAATTGCCCTGGTTTCATGTTAAAGCAGTCATCCCCAAGCCCCACAGGTTCTTTTGTCTCCCTTATTTGTGCCTTTTCCATTGTTGCAGTACCTGTGCAGCAGTACAACACACAAAATGAAGTGTTCCAAACCTGAGAACACATTTTTTGAGAGCCCTTTCTTTTTTTTTTTTTGGGTCTATCTGCCAACCTAGACCTTATCTGCAAGCAGGCCTCCTTCAGCCATCCCATTTGGGCAAGTCATGCAGTTGCATCAGGAGACCAGAGGCTTGATGTTGGCAATTTTAACAGCAGTTAGCTATGCTTAATATTTTGGCTGTGATCTAGATGCCTTTTATAAATAAGTCAAAACGTAAATGTCCGTTGGCTTTACACTCTGAAATCTGCACAGCTTTTCAGTACAACATTATCTTAAATGGCTTCTTTCTGAGCAGACTGCCATAACAACTTGCCCTCTGATATGGCGTAAGTGCACATAACTCAGTATTTGTTATCCTATCAGATACAGATGTCTCAAACATGCTACTTTGTTCAGAGATATCCAAACAGGTTTGGCCATAAATTTACTGTAAATGTGCATAAGCAAATTAACTTCTACTTAGAAATATATCTAAAATAGTAGTTTCCAAACAACTGTGTGTGCAGAATTTTTGTTTTCTCAAGAGAGAAATGTACAAACGTGCAGCCAAGGTAGGAAGAATTAAATCCTTTCTGTCTGCTCCCGTTTTAAAAGTTCTTCAATGCTACTGCAGTGGCTACAAGGACAAAGCTGCTTTTGCTACCGAACATATCTGAATGGAAATAAAGATAGCTACAAGTGTATGTGCTGTGCTGCGGATGCGAGCTCTGGTCAGAATAATAGCTTTAATATAAGAATGCATACTTTCTCTACAGCTCCTGCTATATTTTTGGTACCTCGACAGGGATTCCACACACTGAGAACAAATCCCTTTTTCTATCCAAAAATACTATTCAAATGAAAATTTTAATTTAGACACAAAGGCATGATTTGAAATAATCTGTGCAGGTTGTAACAGAAGTCTGTCCTTAATGAAACATTGATCTCAGTCTTTATTGTCACCATTAACATGTTTTTTTCTTGCAAAGTAAGAACTGTCTCTAGAAGGCCCGATTTAAGCAGGAAAGCTGGATGAGGAGGTTCCCTATTTTCCAGGTTGTGAGTTTGGTTTATGGGGGAAAACTGTATTAAGCTTACATTTAAACAGAAACTCAGCAGGAAAACAACATGAAAATAAACATCACTTTCAATAATCTTAAGATTTGGAGTTTTGATTGTTTGTTTGCTTTTTATAGTAAGATGTGGTGGCAGATCTGCTAGGAATAAAAATTTGCAGTATTTGTAAAAACAAGCTCTGTTGTCTTTTTTTTTTTCAACTCCAAAGTCTTTTCGGGTGCTGGAGTGAATTGAGATGGTTCATTTGAAGCAGGAGGTATTTGATTGCTCTTTTCATAGTTCTGAGTGGCATGTCATGGCAATTGTCATGACAGGTGGGCTCAACACTGGGTGGATTAGGAGTTCCCCAGGAGGCTGCTGCAGTGTGGACTGTTTGTACCCACTGACCAACAACTATCTGACCTTTGTGGGATGATCTGGAGCTCTTCTGGTCACTGCCCCACAAAGCTACAACTATTGACCCTTGGAAAAAACTAAAGCAATGCCATGTGCACACCCCTCCATTAGCTAGTGTAGAGAAAGCCATGGTGTTAGGTCATGGTCTGGCAGTCTTGACACAGCTATATTGGTGGGAAATTTTCCTGATTTATGTCTACAGCCCGCATCCTTAACAGAGGTGTCACCTTGGTGCTTAGAAAACTACACAAGGAATCACTTCCAACTGAGATACTGCTAAAACATTTTTAGGAGACTGGAGTGATTTCAGAAATGTGCATTTAGTCAGGATTTCAGGCAGATTGTCTCACCATGGGTCCCAGTTTCGTACTGCAGGAATAGGCAAGGCACAGAGCAGGAGATGGGGTCTGCAGGGTTCTTACTTGTTACCACAAGTTGTCTCCAGGAAAATGCATTCCACTTGAATTTGCTTCTTATGAAGGGGTGTTGGCTGGGGGCAAGGGATTTCTTCACCCCAGAAAGGGTTTGAACTCTCATCTCCCATGTTCAAGAGGTTCAATTGAGGCACATAAGATTAGGATCTTCTTTTAAACTTGTATTTTCCAGTTAGCTTTCTCTCAGCAGGTTCCACATTTGTCCACATGTGAATAAATGCCATGCTTGAATTCAAACTCCCAGAGCTTGCATGTGGGAGAGAAGCAGCTCTTCGTTCTACACAACCCTTGGTATGTGCTCCTGCACTGCTCTGCCACCAGTTTGTCAGGAGGATTCCCAGTTTAAGTGGAGACTCTTCAATACCAAGAAAGTTGTTTGTTTGTTTTTGGGGTTTTTTTGCAAATGCCAGGGGTAGGGAGGGTTCTGGAAATCAGAAAGCTTTTTTTTGTGACAAATCAAGATTTAATACTTCTTAACTATTGCTGTATGTGACCAAAAGGACAGTATTTTGTAGACTAAAAAAATCTGGTGAGTGGCATCTGTTTCTTGGGGGCTTTGAGAAATGATCCAACACTGTCTTTCTTTAATCTTTCACAGCAGAGGTGTGTCACAGTAATGCTGGATCACACTATGACCGATACTGAAGTTTTAATCGAAGGAACATGGATGAGAGAGCCAACCATGGTTACATACGTGTAGGCGAGAACACAAATCTTGCACCTGGTATGGAGAAGCTTGTGTATTTGTACCACCCAGCCCATCTGTTTATCAATATTATGATCACTCAGGAAAAACTTTACATTTTTAAACCTTCACTTTTGATTTTCATAGTTTTGTCAGCAATTTATATGTGATTGGCAGAACTTTGGATATAAAAACCTACTTCAAGCACAAAACATTAGATCAGTCATGAGATTTTATATTACTACAATTGGATCCTTTTCACTTGCCACCTAATGCTGAAACAGTGGGGATTCCCACTTGCAACTTGTCTAAAAACTTACCGAAAGAGTTACTCAGTATTTATATACTTTTCTATACATTTTGTGCTAACTTCTAACATCTTGCTACTGCAAGATGCATAGTCATGAATCCTCTATTCACAAGATGGGTGCAAACATCTGAGTTCCCACTGCTGGGTGAGTGAGCTGTAGGGGCTGGTTGCATGTGCCCTTTGAGCTGGCTGTACGTTGAGTCTACACCTTCCCCTCGACTCCCTGTGTGGAACAGCCTGATTGGCCATTGGCTCTTCCAAGTGACAGCAGAGGTTTGACACTGCATGTCTGAGCACATCCTTAATTACATCACGCTTTCTCTGCTTGCTACTGGAATAGTGAAAACATTTTTTTCATTTCAGTGGTGGAAGTCTCTGTGGCATCTAACCAGTACCTCACACAATACAACTGTCGGTCCTTTTATCTCTCCATTATTCCTTAAGCAATCTGATTCTCTATTTTTCATTTCATATGTACATTGGCTGAAAACCTTAACAATATTACACTATAAGTCTTATCTGTTTTGTGAGATAGATTGCTCCAGTGCCTTCCCAAATAATAGCTATTTCTTCTGCAGGTTCTTTGCTTGAAAACTTAAAAGTCTTTTTGTATCTGCAATTACCATCTGTTAATCCAAAAGTATAATCAGCCTAACACCTTCATTGTATTAGAAATAGTTTGGATGTGTTCTCTAATCTCATCTGCAATATTTGAAATGTAGCTTTCAAGTCCATCAGTCATGTAATTTCTATATATGATAGTACAGTGGAGAGATTGAGTTCACAAGTTCAGGTGCGTAACTTGTTTCTATGCCCTTTTTGGGTTACGTGTTATTTATGTATTCTGCTTAGTCCTTCTCTTTAAAACCCTGTTGGTTCCATATGATGCTTTGAAATTCTATTCTGCTGTTTTTCTTATGGTATTTTTTTCCTTTTTTAACAATAGAACCTCTTTTTCCTTCCTGGTAAGAGAAGCAATTAGGGTACAAGGATCAACCAAAGCCTTGGGTCAGTTGGAGTCTTTTAGTGACCCTGACTGAGTTTTGGATCAGGTCTTGAAAAAGAGGGACAGAAGTAATGGAGATGGTAGCTCATCATCCTCAGCATATCTGTTTGGGCAACAAGCCAGGACTGAAGAAAGCAAGATAAAATTGGCTATTTGGTCTACCTCCAGTGTTGTGCAGATAGGTAGATGGGATAGGTATGCACGGGTAGATGTATGGTATTTGATATTTCTGTAGTGTTTGGGGCACTTGGTGTTCCTGTATCCTACCATTCGCCACCAAAATATTCACCTTCAAGCCAGTGAGCCTAACAATGTTCACTTGCAGATTTTTTGATAGTTGGATTTTTTGGAAGATTCACATACAAAAATAGTATTGATCATTGCTCTTTTACTTTATTTTTCTAATGTGAATTTGAGTTTCTTTTTTAAGGTGAAGTGACTGCTGCCCGTACAGTCTGCATGTGTTTGAGAGGAAGAGTCTGTTCACATGTTTGGATCGATGCTGTCTTTCTGTGGAACATCCCAGAGCCCCTTTCATCTGCAGGTACAGCAGCACTGGCATGCCAGGTACTTGCCTGTGGACACTTGCACATTGCTTGCTATCTCTTCCAAGGCTGTTTAAGGAAAGAGCTCCTGGTCAGATTGAAGCTTGGCTAAGATCACATAGCTTCAGCCAGAAAAGCGATAATATTCATGTTCTCTTCCCTGGCAGCAGCTGGGAACGCCTGTTTGAACAGAAAATACTGTTTGTACAAAAGCTGCCTCCTGCATGGGGTTGGCTGGGAGCTATTGCTGCTATCAAATGCTTGCAAGGAGAAGGAAGGGTGGGAGGGAAAGGAGCACGCTGCCTGCTCGTGAGGGACTGGCAGGGTGTCTGTGCTGCCTGGCCTGAAGGAGAGGTCTGGGGAAAACAAAGGGGAAAAAGGAGAACCCTAAGATGCTGAGGAGCTGAACCGATGTTTGATAGTGTAGAGATTAAAGATTGTGTCTACATTCCCACAGATTCTACTGAAGTCACTGGAACCTCTCAGGGGCCCAGCTGGCTGCCCAGACATAACTAATTTCAGGATCGAATCCATCTGATTATATTTGAAATTCTTTAAAATGTTTAATCCCTTTCCTGAAGGTCCATCATGTTAGTAAAAATCTAGTATCTTTAATGAATCTCTTTCTTGTGTGATCCTGGATTCAGAAGAGAGCTTGTTAAACTTCTATTTGTACTGTTCATCCCATCAAGGTTGCTTATTGTTTCACAAGAAAAGGAAAAATATCAAATGAAAAAATTGCATTTTATAGTTGGCAAATGCCTGTATTTTGTCTTTGTATGATGTGTTGTCATTCATCATCTAACCTTGGGGAAATCATGGGCACTCTAACAATGTAAGAGGCCAATAAAAAAGAAAATTATTTCAGTAAAATCGTAGCTAGGGATATGTAAAAGAGAAATGCCCCTGGGTAATAAAAATTACCCATGCATAATGGCTGTGAATGTATCTAGCAGGCGTACGGTATACAGCGTGCCGCTGCAGCTCAGCTACAGGATGTCCCTGCTCACTGGGCTCAGGCTTACAAAGACGATGGGAGAGAGAGTCAGGAGAACAGGAGGTCAAGCCTAAAGCAAAGGACTCAGAATCCAAGTACTTGGTAAGTGCTCGTGCGTCTTTACCTATCTCTTTCACCTCTTTGTTAGAGCTGCCTCCTTTGATCTTGCCTGTCTCATTATTACTCTCCGCTACAGAATTTGGGCTCAGTTCCAAGGTCGAGGCCTGCTCCTGCTGAACATCTCCCATATCCTTCCCCCCGTTAGTCAGCCTGTCTCATTAGAGTCTGGCAGCCTAACACTGTGCCGTAGCAATGACATTCTTCACTCTTTCTTCAGTGCACTGTAGGGACTGTGCTTCTCTCCAGTTAATAGCTGGATACATTTTCTACTGTCGTCCCCTTTGGGCTTGGCTGGAATAGCTTCAGGAGGCTTCTTAATGTACAGCTCTTTAATCTTCACTTTAGTTTTCTGAGGACCTAGCCCTGATCCATGCCTTAGCCATGGCCCTAAATATTCTGAGCAAGAAGCCAGTCTTTTACAAGAAGCTGCTTTTCTCTGCTAGTCCTGTTCTGACAGATTGCGATCTCAGCAGGCACTGTGGCTTGTGGTGGAGGTTTGAAGTTTACTGGATGTTTCTGGTTTATATTTTACATTTTTGTTTATTGCACTTTTAATCTTAAGCTCTCAAGAAGTCTCTCAAGCTATCAGGAAGAATAAATCTAAGATTTGGGATAAGTCAGTAGGTTATTAGGTAAGTGGGACTGTGTCCTTCCTCTTAGCCCCAAGTTACCACACAGTGAGCATTTGACTGCCTTGGGCAATTGCCTGTCCTGCTTGTCTGAGCAGCTCCTAACAAGCAAGAGTGACGTGCATAAAACAAGTCACTGTTGATAAGAAATTATTACAAACAAAGGGATAGTTCTGCCAGCTCATGCTGAGGTCCCTGAACTTTGACACTGAAGTTAGAAAAGTCATCCAGAAGCAGTAAGTCA
Source organism: Actenoides lindsayi (assembly GCA_025331215.1). NCBI lineage: Eukaryota > Metazoa > Chordata > Aves > Coraciiformes > Alcedinidae > Actenoides > Actenoides lindsayi. The sequence continues at coordinate 8,882 of WTSP01021581.1, read as the reverse complement.
GAGCTCTCGCAGCACATAAAGCTCTTTGCAGATAAACAAGTCTAGACACAATTCCTCCTCCTCTTCTACTGCACATTACCCCAGTGACTCTTTATTATTAGGAGTCTCCTTCTTTTCCGTGTGACATTTTCCATTTGCAATGACATAAAGGACTCACAGTGAAGGCCAGACCCCTCCCCACAGCAGCCACTCATTTACTGGCTCCCTGCCTCCCTGTTGTCCACTACAGCAAATTTCAGCTTCTTGTCTTTGTAGCTTGTCACAGCTCCTAGTGTGAGCAACTGTGAGTTTTCTCTTTGAATCAGACTGTTGCTGAATCAAGTCCTTTGTATCTCTTCTCTTTAAAAGGGTTTTAGCTAATCCTGTTGGCACTAGTATTTGACCCAAAAAGTGGGTAAATGAATCCATGATGAGGTCTGTGCTGCTGTAGCTGCTTTTCTCCAGTACCAGGATAGGGAGTTTAAAAATAGCTGGGGTACCAGTATACTCCAGCACAGTCATTTCTGTGCCTGCAGCAGAGACATGCCCAAAGAGTCTAAATTAGTAACAACTTTGCTGATTTTATTCCAGCTGTGCCAGCTGTTTGTTTATGTACATAGCCAAACAGCAAACACCCACAGAGTTGTTAACTCTGCAAATCTTCAGTAAGTATTTCCTAAACTACTGCTGACAAATTTCTGACGAGACCTTAATCTCTGTAAAATCTATTGGATGTTGTCAAAGCACCATTAGTCAGGCTGTCATCAGGCTTGCTTTGTGGTGTGACTCAGAGATTTGCTTTCCAATACTTACTGCAGAAAAGTGAAACTGGGAAAACCTCATACAGTGAGAGAACTGTGCACAGCCCCAAACTGCTGATGGGCTGGTGGATGGTACCAAAATACCCTAAGATGTGATTTCAGAAAGAAGCCCTAGGCTGGAGATGTTTCTCTTTCTCTGTTGTTTACATCTTTGGAAACAAGTGACAATTACCTCTTTTCCATCTTGGGGAAGCAGCAAATATTACTGCTTTTCTACCCCTGCTCCATACAATGCAAAAGGGGAAGAGTGGTATCACGGAAAAGGTACTGCACAGTTAAAACATCCCATTAGTAGGAAGTAAGACAACACACAAAGTCAGGTCCGAAATGTGCACTGCTCTGTCATGTTTAATACTGGAACTCTTCTGGTTTATACCTGCTTTATACCTCCTGATATTCAATATAAACCCCTAAATATTTTCATTGAGAAGAAATCTGGGGCTGAATGAGAACAGGCTGCCTGCTACAACTTAGATTATCCCAGGGTGAAGCCTGCACTTTGCTGCTGCTTGGCATCTCCCTAGTTCTGGAACTCCATAAGAATCCATGTTCTTTTCTGAAGCTGAATTCTTTATTTCTGGACATCATACAATGCCAGCCTGGACTAGAAGAGTTGTTGCTGTCAACAGTAATAGTAGCAAAAATGTTACCACATCTTCTGAAAGTGAAAACAAACCAAAAGAAAACAATCACCTCTCCTGGTAGTATACAAAGCAAGGACAGGAGGCAGCAGTTCAGAGCCCCTGCGTACAAACAAACAGACTCCTATCAGGGCTTAAGGGGGGCTAAAATGGCTCAGCTGTAGCACCACATTGTACGAGTCTTTTTATTTTCAAGGATGCAGACAGATGCCACCTGAAACACAGGATGCTTAGAAATACTGCACACACACAGTTAAACGATATGTGTTCTTTGAGCTTCCTTTCTGAATCTCCTTAGTCCCAATTACATTAACACCGCTAGTGGTGACAGAAACCAAGTGAAGCTGTCCTCATAATAGTTCAAACTTGTACAGAACTGAAGGGTAGTTTAGCAGAATAGAGTTTTTGAGTCGGCAAATAACCACTTCTTAGAAATCGCGTCTACGTTCATCACTGAGAAGTTAGAACCAGACAATGATGTTTGAATTGGGAGGCTAGGCAGCAGAGGATGGTGATTGTGGATGTTGTTTTTGTTGCCCAAGTAGAATCTTGAATTGAGCCTAATTTTCATGTATGCATCCAAGTCACTTTGTAGATACCTGTGCCCAGCATAACTTCTGCAAGGAGGCTGCCAGCAGAAGGCAGCTGGGCACAGGGCGGACAGGCACATGCCCTGGGAACAAGGGCTGACTGTCTCTGCAGTAAACCGAGTCTCGCTTATCAAACCGGTAGTCTTTGAAAAATGCCTCTAAGTATCAGCCATTTTAAAAATAAATATTATTCAGTTGATTCATTAAAAGGCAAAGAGGCGTGTAACATCCTTAGCACACTTTGTACTTTCGGCACTGTTGCTGCTGCCTGGGAGAAAGGCTGTATCTTGTCTTTTGGGGGAGATATGGGTTGTATAAAATAGCTGGTTTTTACAGTTCAAAAGATAATTGAATTCCCTGATTCAGCTGTTGATTTTTATCTTCTCTGTCCTCTAACTTGTTATTGCATAATCCCCTCTGTTCCTTCCTAAGCTCCCAGGTTAGAGCTTGCTTATAGGAGTGGGCTTTGGACACTGGGTAGCCTAAGTGGTCTGCCCAAACTGAAACACTACTGCAGCCACAGGACGTAAGCTGTGATGAGATAATCTGATGGCCAGTTGTTTATCCTTTGGTTTTAAAATGAAGGCAGGAGCCAGCTGGGTTAAATTTCCAGTCGGATGCAAAGGAGATTAGATGAGTTGTTTGTATGAATAGAAAGTCATGTATCTCATCTTCTGCAGTTGGCGCTGAGGACTAACCCTGGGAGTCACTTTGGGGCAGCAACACTGATGACTCTTGGCCAGGAATGGCTGCACCACTGAGTTCACAGCGGTGGCAGATATGGCTCCATGGCAACCTCGCTGTCACTCGGCCCTCTTAGACCAGCTGTTGCCACACAACAGTGGAAGAAAGGAAAAGCTGAAGAAGCGGTGGTTTCTATCATTAGAGGGCAGTATCAGAAGGAGCAGGTCTGTCTTTCTTTCCTGGCAAGGAGGGTAGGACTATTTCAAGCAGAAAAAGGAAATGTTGTCTGTGAAAAGCCTGAAAGGGCTCCCTTCAAATAACTCTAGTATTAGTTTGTGTAAGAGAAAGCAATTTCTTCATCATCAACAAAATGCAGATCTTGATAAAACAGTGGCTTAAAATTTTATTGCAAGCTCTAAGAGTGGAAAATACTTTCCATATAAACAGCGAATAATTAAAGAGGGTTTTCTTACCTCAAAAGTAGGAAATCTGACTTTAAATTGGTGTGGAAAATATGAATCGTAATCTGGAAAAACCTGAAGGCATTAATCTTTTGAGAAAATATTTACATAAGCATATTATAAGGTTGTTTGGGGATTTGTTATGCACTGGGTAGAGAGTATATTATGCAGACATTAATGAAAGAAAAATTAAGATCTGTAAACATGTTCTGTATTATAACTGTACAATATATTGCAAGGGTTCAGGTAAATTTGTGGTACCATGGGGAACTTGCATGAGAAGAGATGCTTTCCCATTCTACAATTGGTCGTGTGTTCATATGTGCAGGCTAGGTGAAATTTTCTGTCACACAGTACAGGAACTTCATCAGCTTGTTCCCATGCTTCTGCTCTAGAAGATGGTGCAAAGCATCAAGGGTTTTGCCCTTCAAAGTTTCACCAGGGTGCTGCTCCTCTTTGCAGAAGGCTGTGCATTTGAAAATGAGAGATGGTGAAAAAATAAGTTATGAGTGATGCAAAGGAATTTTTTTTTCTCAGGTGTGCCTACAGTAATATCGGTAATGCTGTTGGGGTAACGGCTGCAGTGATACTACATTTGTGTTCTAAACCCCATGGTGTAAAATTTGAATACAGTATTTTCTGTAAAGCTTACTTAGAATAAACAAAAATGTCCATCTATCATACTAACTAGTAACAGTTAGAAAAAAGAAAACCCAGGATAGTGGCTTATCTCATAGCTGGTGATTTGCCGTGACTGAACTACACTCGCATCACACAGTACATTTTTAATGTAGCACAAGGGCATAAAATTCTTAGAAAAACCAAAAAGGTGTCACAGTGCTGGGCACTGTGCAAAGAACATGCAGACAGGTGTGAACTGTGCCTTCCTGTCTGTGGGTTAGCAAAAAAATCAATGTATGAGCAAACAAACTGAAAAATGATTGAGAAGTCTTTTATTGAAGCAACAATATGTTGCAATATACAAAGAATTGATTCTTGCAAGCTGCCAGAGATACTAAAGAAACATCATAGAGATCATCACATTGGCCACTAATTCTTGAAAAGCCTAACAAACCAAACCTCCAAGCAGTTTTGATAGTGCTGGTTTAACACATTTTTACAAGATAATAGTTCCCATGGCAGCACTTTATAAATACAGATGGGCAGAGTGATTTAAATGAAACAATGACAGTCTATACTAAGGAATTGCAAAAAAACCCAACAACCCACACACAAAAATATAATTATAGAATTTTGTGAAGACGAATCAATATCTGGAGAAGCTACCTTAGACCGTCCAGTCCTTGATGGGCACATTTTGACTATACTAGATTTTCTTACGCTGAAGTGAAAGTCAGTGGGGAGAGTAATAAGGACATGTAATGCTTTACCTTTCTTGTCTTTATAATAATTTAGTTCAAGGAGGCTTTGGGAATATCACGCGTTCGTTTCAAGATCCAAAAGATCAATACAGCAGTATACATTTAGTGCTCGAGGGAAAATTTACTCAAAATTGTTTCATGATGAAAATGCTAAAGGCAGATGCTTTTGTTCAATCTGTTACTTTGAAGGGACCTTGTAATCTTAATTCCGAGTTAAAGACTTGGGCCATTGTATCAAACAAAGGCAGCACATGTATCTTTTGGTGATGAAATGCTAGGGATTTACATTTAGTAATTCAATGCAAAAAAAAACCCCAAACGGTAGTAACACATTTTAACGTAGGAAACTAAAATTACTTTGAACTAACAGCTGATTCTACAATGTATGAAATAACTTTGACTTATATCTACAAACTCTGCCCAGCCAGTGCTCTCCCATCCTAGGGAAGGTCTCACAGCATCTCAGCCAGCAATGTTCTAGCTTCCAAAAATTTCGGGGAGTAATCAGTAGAAAGACAGATCAAGCTGAACTTAGAAAAATTTCTGTGCTGATAAAAGACCATTTTCTGTGATTTTTGTTTTTGTGATGGCACATTTAATACAGAAGTTTTCAAGATATTTAGGAAATCAGATGAACCTTGTAGTAAAATCATACACCCAGGTAAGGGTTTAGTAAGGAGAATGTTAGTCACTCAGCATTAGTTCATGTTCCCCAATTCATGTCATGATGCTGGCAACTGAAGATTTCTTACTGTGGTACTATGTTCTCTGTGTGGCTCTGCGATCCCTCATGGCAGCCTCAGATGAACGAGTCTCTCACCAACCCTATTTTCCCAAAGCAGGAGAGAAACTCAAGCACTGTACAGCAGTCATAGAATATTTAGCTCTTCTTTTGACACCCAATCTGTGCTAGAGGACAGAAGGGAAGGGGTGATGCTCCCCTAGCACATGCTGCCATCACAGCTGCAGCCTCCTTCCTTTTCCCCTTGTTTGTATTTGGACTGCATCTGCCCCTGCTAACTTTGGATTTTCATCTATTGTACCATAAAACCAGGGGGGAATTACCTTGACTTGTATTCAGAGCAGTTACGTCATTTTCATATCATAAAAAGAAAGTGATGGTGCTGAACTCAAAATCCTGCCTGGACAGCATTATAAACACTTGAGATATAGAGGGGTGAACCGCAATAGGAGAGTACTGGTAGCAATTTATCAATGCTGGTTTCCTGTCTAGGTGTAAAGTGACCAGTTGTTAGAGTAACTTTTCCGTTAATATTTCCAAAGTCTCTTCTGCCAAGTGAATGAATGTCTGTGTGAGAAAATGTGAGTTGTTTTATATCTTTATAATAAGAATAAAAAGAGCTTCTTGTGCAATTTAGTTACTTTTGACTAATGAGTACATAGCCTGAGAAGAGACAGACAGTCCTATGAAGAGGAGGAGTACAAACTGTATAGGAGCTGAGTGGAGATACACAGCTGAGTCTCAGAGGTGAGGGAAAGGAAATTTTCCTAGGGCCCCTCAGGGGCTGTCTGCAGCTGGATGTAATTCAGAAAGACACTGGCTGGATTCAGAGCAAGACTGGAGTTACTCCACCCTCCCCAGTGCAAGGACGCAAACAGGCCAGGGGATGCTTGTTTTCAAGGGCTTTTTTTGTTGTGCTTTGTCTCATTCTGCAGATTTGAATGTTCCCTATTTAAGAAGCACATTGTTCTACTTGGCGTTTGAATGACGGTTACGGACTGAGAGCCCTTGCCGTGCTTCTGGGGTGCTCGCACACAGAGAGAGGTCCTACTGACAGAGAGAGGTGCTACTGGGAGGTAAGTGACAGTAACAGTCAAACCTTGTTTTAGAGCAAAATGCTCTAAACTAATCTCTCAGATATTAAGGTCTACCCCTGCATTATCTCAGTTTCAGAGTAAAGTGCAAAGAGAATCAGAATTATCTATGTGTGCAATAAAGCTGGTCTTGCTCCCAGTCTGGCTGCCAATATCATTCCTGTGACTGGTGTTTCAACTGGCTGCCAGTATAGCCAACTTGCAAATGAGCTTAATTTGTGCAGAGTGCAGAAGTTTCATTCTTTCCAAATCTGAAACAGCAGAACAGGATATTTTAGGTAACAAACAACATAAAATAAAACATGTTTGTTTTGGATTTCTTTTTCCTAAGGAATGGAGTCTTATTTTTGGCTGAGGTTCAATACAATGCAGGTAACTCTCTTAAATCTCAGTGATTGTTTTTGGAAGGTGGGTAAAATGACCAAGGGGAGAAATGAGGAAATGAAAATAAACAGGACAAAAAGACCCTGAACACCCATTTTAGAGAGCAGATACTACAATGCTAGAGACCTTTTATCTAAGGAGGGCAGGTGTATGGGTAGGCAAAGGGGAGCTGGGAAGGATGAAAGCCTGAAGCCACTAATGACATCATTTGGAAGAGTGCCTTGAAGGCTTTTGTTCTTTCTCTCTAATCCTGACGGGAGAAGGAAAGGCAAAGTGAGCTTCCCTGCCTCCTCCCACTAATTCTGCTGGAGACTCAGTTGCCTACTGGTGCTCCCTTCTGCTTAAAGTGGTAAAAGATTTTGCTCCAATTTACATTTAAAAACTTGTTTAGTCTGCATAAACTGAATGAAGTTCCTTGAAATTCAACAGCTTATCAATGATACTGTCTAAAATAAGGCTTTATTCATTAATCTGGAACAAAAAATAAGAATTCTTTCTTGTGAAAAGGGCAATCTGTGAAAGATGCTTCCCATTCTTTCATTATGTATTTTGTAGTAAAGGTCTGTAACCCTTGGGCATAAAAACATAAAGAGCTTAAAGAATGATTAGATGACTTTTCTAGTTCTCTTAATTTATATACTCCCCTCCAGACTTTCTGAAATCACATTCCCTGGGATTGCCCTGCAACTTTCACTCCCCACTTCAGAGCCCACTGTGCATGAGCACCTGCAGTTTTTTCCCAGCCTCCAGTGGACAATCCCAAAAAGGGATTTTAATCATGCACATTTCTTAATAACAATGCACAAACACCAACTTCAAGCTCCATGTATTTTGTGATCCTCCTCCTGCCCCCTCTTTTCACTTCCCTGCATTCCTTTCTCTTTCCTAAGCACTTGTGGTGGGAACAGACCCTTCAGGTGCATTAGTGCAGAGTATTTGCCTATCACAGTACTTTGTTTTGAGATCAGTGCCAGAAGTGGCATTGCTTAGGAACAGCAGATTGAGGACTTGCGCTTTCCTTCCAGGAAGGAAGGGCAACAGTACCAGCACCAAGCTGCCAGCTCAGAGCAGTATTTATTACTGCTTTATTGAGGCACACAGCAGCGAAACGACGTGCTCAGGTCACAGAGCAGAGCTCACCTCTCATTCTTTATTTGGTGTTTTGTGCTTCTAGCTACTTTCTTTTGCTACCATATGGCAGTTCCTGGCCACGTGAACCTTGGCCTATGAATTGTTGGTTTCTTCAGGTAGCTTATGATTTTGAGGCAAGAACAAGTCAACTCAAGTTCTGAAGAAACCTGTGTGAATAGGAGCAAAATTCATCTGAGTGGAGTGAGTCTAAGGATGAGTGTTGGCTGCACGACCATACCTGCGGGCTGCTGTTAAACACCTTCTCCGTTTCAAAATGCAAGCGGAAAGCATCTCTTACAGGGATCACAGCAGCACAGCACATTAAAGGGATTTTTTCAGGAAGCGTTTATTGAGGAAAGCTTATTATTATCCCTGTAAAAGGCTGGGTTTCCATTATACAGATTTTAGCTTCGAGAGCTCCAATTGTTCTTCTACAAGAAGCCAGCGCATGAGGCGCTGGTCACAGGCTCCGGTGGCAGCTGCAGAGCGTTCCCAGCGGCCACCACCTCTCAGGTGACAAGGAGACGAAGTCCCGGCCCTCGCCGGGGCCTTTCCGCTGTCAGGCCCGCGTCCGGCCGCGGACAGGTGTTGCACTGGGGGGACTACCGTGGCCTGGCACTACCTGCCCTGCCCGGGGGCAGCCCTGAGCCCTCCGCAGGTGTCTGAGCCTCCACCGGGCCGGCCGGAGACGTTCCCCTCGCCCCGCCCCGGCCTCCCCGCGCTGAGGCGGTGCCGCTGAGGCCCGGCCAGCCCCGCCCCGCCCGGCCTGGCCCCGCCGTCACATGACCGGCGGACTCCGGCGAGGCAACATGGCCGCGGCGGCGGGGTAAGCATCGCTGCGGCCGCGGCTCCGCCGGCGCTGCCCGCGGGCCCGGCGCCCCGGCCGCCGGCAGCCGGGACGGTTTCGGGGGTCGCAGCCGACCGAGTCGCTCAGGCATCTCTTCAGGGGCCCTTTCCTCTTCCAGTTTAGTGC
>WTSP01021580.1:2227-47337 GCA_025331215.1 Actenoides lindsayi | reverse complement strand
CATGTTCCTCTGTGATCTGATATAGGTGATCCTGCTCTGGCAGGGTGGTTGGACTAGATGATCTTTCTAGGTCCCTTTCAACCCCTAATATTCAATGATTCAATGATTCTATGATTCTATGATTCTATGATTCTATGAATTCAATAACAAAACTCACTTCATTATAATTTATTGCCTATCAGATACTATAACCTACTTTGGAAGAAATTTTGGAAGGGCAATCAATTATGGAAGACACCATCTGACAGACTGCATACTATACAAAACATTAGTCAAAATATTATGATTTCGGGGCCTGAAATAAATTCTTTTTCAGAAACCACATGTTTGGATCAAAAGATTCCAAAGCTCTATAGGAACCTGTGATATACCAAAATGTATACGTACAAGCATATATATACACATATACTTTGTTTTCTGTTAATTATTACTTTTATAAGTCAGAAAATAAAATGCTTTGCTTTTGGCTTACATATTGGGAAAAGTATATTCTAACGTAAAAAAAAATAAAAGAAGTGGTTGCCTATGTATAGTAAGTTTGAACTATTTTAGTTTTCATGATATGGTGATGTTGGGATGTATCTCTGATGATCAAAGCATGTAGGGAAACAAAATTTGAAGTATGAGTAATAGTAATAAGTACTAATAAGTACTATATGTGGAGCAAAAACTTAGATTCCTGAAATTTTGTCTACTCTTCCAAACTAATAAGACCAATACTGAAATATGTATTCCTCAAAAGAGAAGCAAACAAACAAACAAAAATACATGATGACTGTGCTCAGGAAGTAATGGAACTCCAAACTTTTCTTTTCTTTTTCGAATAATAATGTACTCTTACCTGAAAACACTTTCCTTTCTGCCATAACACAGAATAAGCTCATAGATATGCTCCAGGAACACGATTCTTCTGGCTGAGCTCAGATAGCATACAGGGGGCATAATCAAACAGAAGTCACAATGAGCATCATGAACATGATCATTTATAACAATGACATAGTATTATTTTTGTAGATTTTGCAGATCATTCATTCACATTTTATGGTTTGGAAATAATGTAAACCTAGAACACTACAGAAGCTGTTTGAAAGCAAAGTGAAAATTAAAAAAAAAAAAATTCTTCTCTGACAAATTTTCAAGTTTACAGTTTGTCACTACAATTGCTTATACTGATTTTGAAGAAAATATATTTTCATTATGAACCAAGGGTATTTCCAAGGTGATGGTGGTAGTGGTGGTGATTAGCAACTTGTTACTAAGGAAGAGAGAGTAGTATTAGTAGTTATGACTTATAGGTCTATAATATCATGATATTTAGAATATATACATTCATATATATTATTTATAAAAATATTTATATAAATATACATCTACACATATATATCTTCCTTATTTCCTATCTTCTAGGATGATTTCATTACAGAAGCTTCTCAGTGTCATGAAAATAAAATGTTTGTTTCCTAGTGCTTAGGCTAGAAGAAGTAAAACTTTGGAAATGCAACCCCTGAAGGCTTAAAACTGTTACACAATCACACAGACTTGAAAATATACTTTTAAAATGCATGTTGTTGACAATTTTGATTCCTGCAGTCATATGACCCGCATGTCCAGCAGGGCTTTTTCACAGAACCCCATTAAATTGATTCCCCTCTTGGGAGAAAAAAGGACTTCTAAAGCCTTAGGACAGCACTGAATCTAATTTGCAATAGAATCTTAGGGCATATTCCTCTTCTATCTTTACTGCATAAAATATATTGCTAACACTTGAGAAGTAATAAACCTACCTCAACCACACAGTAAGAGCAACAGGTGTACTATTTAGATTGAATTGAATTTATGTTGAAAAGTGTGGCCATACAGATTTTTATCATTAAAAGTTAAATTGTTTAACTTCTTGGACCAACAGTTTTGGTAAGTAATATATGCTGTGATCTGTTACTGGGTTTTATGCTGTGTAAGCCGCAAACTCTATGTATAAATCTCTGTAGTATAAAAACACAGTTAAACTCTGATGAAATTACTTCTTTAAATAAATCAATATATTAATAAAGATATTTTTATATACACATACAGAATTAGAGTGTGACTCACATTTATTTATATATGTTATGTTATTTTTTTATTTCTTTAGGACTGATTTCCCTAATAGATTTAACTGCACAAATATTGCTTTACAAATGCTTAACCTACAGATTATTTTTCAGAAAATTGTTTATTCTTCCCTCTCATATATGTGGCTTGGACAACTATTAACAGAGCATCCGACTCATTAAAAAAATAAATTATTTTGTGCTGCATAAGGTCCGAGAAAATGACATTTCTTCTACTAAATGTAGATGTTGGTGGGAAAATACATTGCTGCAATGTGCAGCAAGCTGTAGCTTTTTCAGTTCAATGTTTTAACTGTTCAGAGGAGTAAGCTGGCTGGCTGTGAAGAGTGGTGTTACTCTGAAGACAGATAGTTGTATGATCTCTCAGCCTCTGGAAACTTTTCTGGTTTTAGTAAGCGGGAAAGGAAGCAATAGTTTGGGGATTCTTGAAGACAAGATTATAGCAAGGAACTTACTGCACGTAGCAGCTTCATGATTAATGCACATGCCAGAATAGTGTTCAGCCAATTCTTTTTCAGCTACATTAGCCTAGCAGTGGTAAATTCTAGTGAAAACCTACTGTTGTTTCTACTCAGATCAGTAATAGTGAAGTTCATAGTCAATATCAAGAACCAGAGGCAGGGGAGACTTAGAGAAGGGTAGATAAGAATTAATCCAACATGATGAACAGAGATACCTCACTCTTTAAATAAAATCCTAGATATGTTTGGAAATTTTCTGGGTCTTTCTGAGACAAAAGAAGTGCTGCAGCAGGAAATTCAGGCCACTGAATGTAAACCAGGCAAAAGCAACAGTGGTAGAGTACCACAGTGAGTGCTAACCCAGCAGGCAGACAGGGTCTCAGCACATCCTGTGTTGGCAGGAACAGTAACTTGAGCCAGCATCTGATAGCCCAGCAGGTCGCTGAGGGGAATCAGTACAGCAGCAGATGTATGTTAGGAGAGACCTGGCAGGCTATGTGAGATTCAAAAACTGGCAGGAAAGTTCAGCAAACAGAGCCAGGACTTGGCCTGGGAAACCAGTGAAAAAATAAAGAAGAAAGAGGTTATATTCAGACAGCACAGTCATATTTGAACTCTTCAGTTTTGTTTCACTCTCTGCGACCATAGTAACTGAACATAATAACTGTTAAAAAAATTACTAGTGAAAGAGAATTCACCAGCACATGCTAGAGAGTCTCTGGCCCTCTTTATTTTGGAAATAAAAGAAAGTATGCCGTAGATACAGACACATACCTTTCTGATGCGTGGTAGAAGTTCTTTACTTGCTGAAGGGATTTCTCACTGTTGTGGGGGAAATGATTGCTTCCTAGACACTTGGTGTTTGTCATGTTAGAAATAAAACCAGCTTTTGTGGAGAAGCCATACTACTAAGCTCCCCCTTCCTGGCTAACTTAACTACCTGTCCTACAATATTATTATTTCTCTTTCATGATTGTTTTTTCTTCTGGAATCTGTGAATATCAGATATTTTCTGTCATACTATCTTAACTTTTATTTCCCAGAAATTTGTAAAACTATATTAATAATATTTGCTAAAGAGATCAGAATATGCAATCTATGCAGAAAAAACCCCATAGTTAGTAAGGTTTTATCAGCACCTTGCCCTCCCCTGCCCCCCTTAAAAAAAATATATAAAAAAATCAAACCCATATATCAAGATTTATTTAATTTATTTTTTTTACCTCAAAGCCTCAGATGATTGTCCTGTAATTTGTATTGTCCTAAAGGATCACAAAAGCTGTGAGGGTCCATCAAACAAATATATATTTGAACATAAATAAAAAAATTTGGTCTCCAGACAGGTAACTACATTAATCTTACTCTAAAGGTTACAGATATCTCAAGGTTAGGATTCAGCCTTTCTATAAGGGATGAATCTTTGCTACTATCCAGTCACAATATTAAGTCTAAATATAAATCTAAAAAATATAAATAATACACTGTAAATACGAAGTACTGACCCAGTACCCAAAAGAATTTTTTTTAATTATTTTTTGTTCTATCAGAAATCATTTCGGCTTTGCCTGGAGTCAGCTGCTTTTCATTCAGAAACTTATTATTTTTCATCTTGGTAATGAAATTGGTTATCTCATTGGGAAGATATCCTAATTTACAACTTCTTAAAGTAATCATAGTGGTATCTCGGACACTCCCAGGTATCCAGTTTTGCCCTCTAACTGCTGTTAGAGAGACAGCGTGAACCATTTTTAGCCCCCATGCCATACCTACCAATGACAGGGAAATGTCTTGGATAGCCTCAGGTGTCTGTGGTAACATTAGCTTTAAGCAGATAAATGCGTGCTTGTGTGTCTGACAAGATAACTTCATCACTGCATAAGGTAATATGGTCCAAAAAAAAAAAGAAAAAAGTAATCTTTCTTTTTTGCTAAGGTTTATGAAATTGTCCCTCTGCAAACTGAGATCATTTGGAGAAGACTAACTGTAGTTTGATTATTTTTTTCAGCCCTTGTGAAGATAATATCTCAATGCGTTAGTAAAAGAGGAATAGAATTTTTTCTATTGTTATTTTATTTTCACTAGACATTTTATAAAAAATGTGGGGTTACCTATTTATTATTCTTTGCTAAGCTGTGATTAGAGAAAGATAGGAAACCTACATATTTTTCTCCTGCTTTATGGATATTTTCTTCAGGAACATTTATGAAGAGTTTGAGGAAACAGTCTTAGAAATATGGATAGTTTAGAATTTGAAACATTCACATATGCCTCTACCTCTATAGACATGTATCAGTGATTCATTCCTTTGTTAAGACTATTTGATATATATTTTTTTTTTTTTTTTCCTAAATAGAACCAATCATTTTCACCTTCCTTCTCCTGTGAACAGGTTACTATAAAATCAGCTGCTGTTTTACTAGTAATCTCTAAAGACATAACATGTTCAAATACAGCATTTTTACATATCCATCTATTATAGTTTAATACAGTAATTTCCTCTATGAATTGATCCTCTGTCCTTAAATGTTTTACACAGCTCTTTGCATTTCATAAGAGAGAATTTTACTCCCTCTTTTTGCCCAGTTTTCTTTACTATCAGACAACAAAACATTAAGAAGTCCTATCAGAGTATAAAAAAAGAGACATAAAAAAGGGAAATCTTTAAATAATTTTAAAATATTGACAGGAAAACAAAACTATAAAGAAGAACTGTATCTACCTTGATGTACTTAGTGCTAGAAGATTTTTCACAGAAAAAATGAGTTTTGATAATGGAATTATTCCATAAAGGTGTTTATTTGAATAATTTTTTGCTTTTTCAAAGATAGGCTTATGTTAGGATCTGCAAATTCAAATTTGCTTTAAAGTCACTAAGTGTTTTTACAGTTATATTTTCTGAACTAGACAGAAGTGTTGTTTTGTCTTTCATTTTTCAAAATCAATCATAAAGATATATATTCACTTACAGATATCATCACTGTCTCATCTAAATCTTTTTCATGTCATAATAACAGAAAATCATAAACCAATGAGTTGTGTTTGAAAAGAACTTAGGCTTACATTGAAGATATGTTCTATTTTTGTTCTGTTATATATCTATATTTTTAAGGTTTTGCTAACGTAACGAAATGTAGAAGTTTACTTACACTAAACTATGTAATATATGTGATGTGCAAACTCATTCAGAACTGTGTCTTTAAAGACAGCTAGCTAGCTAGCTAGCTTGATAGGTAGATATGGAATATGTCTATTTCAGTGAGAAAATTTTTGACCAAGCTCAGGTTCAGGAGCAGGATAGGTGCCATGGCAAAGACCAGCATCATCCACACCAGTTGTATAGAACTATTAAATTAGCTTTTTGTGCAATTTGTGATTTCTCAGAGTTCTTTTCTATCTTCATGCAATATTTGTTTACTTACATTATTGAAACCAAGTATCTTGGTTAGATTTATGATACCTACAACCTTCCTTGTCTGCTCAGATTAAGTTGTCTGGAAGTATATAGCTAGTGTACTCTGAAACATCTCAGGGGATAGGAAGTCATTCACATGAAATAATGGACATGGCACAGGACCTATGGCTAATATTCCCTTGAAGCAGCAGGTAGAGGCCATGGGGAATCCCCTTGTGCCATCCCACATGTTACTAGAAAGCTCTGTGTGGGCATCTGAATAGAGAAATAGGTGCTTTAATTTAGAGTGACCTGAAGCTCTAAGCTATGCTAACTACAATGGATGTATGAAAATCAACATGTAGAGGTAACTGAATCACATTTTTTCTGACAACCTGCTTTGCCTTTATGCAATAATGTTAAGAAGATCAGAAAGGAACCCAAGTCTCTATGTCTTTACTATTAAAGACGACAAAGGACTGTTTGCATTAATGATACAGTCCTGTGTTACAGGTACTGTTAATCACTTCACACATACATCTTTTTTTGCCTACAGCTACTCATATTCACCCTGTATAGTGCTTGTAACACTTGTATTGATATTGCAATGAATAGAAGAAGCATTCTTTCAAACTAAGTGTACGGAAGCGTTTACTTTGTAGTATTCTCAGAAAATATTTTTTTGTGCATTTGTGATTTTTGAAATAGGTTTTTCTTTGTAAAAGAATTATTTTTTAAAGTCAGTTATTAGAAATCAATGACAACAAAAAAGAAACAACATATTAGAAAATATAGAAATCAGAAAATTGACCCACAATGCCTGCAGATTAAATAAGTTAATCTGTTGAAATGGGTAATGAAGAGAAAGAACGATTTTTTTCTTTTTTACTTCTGATTTAGCTTGGCATGTATTTAGACTTAGAATTAGTATGTGTTTCTGTGATCCAGAGATGAGTCTGAATTAATTTTCCAAAGCGTAGAAATTGGAATGTCAACTGCACTTGTATAAATGCTTATTTTAATGCTTTCTGTTTCAGTTTCATTGCTGAGATTGATGAACAAAGATGTCCTGTTCATTTTTGTAAGCTTAATTTAGACACATTAAAAATAATTTGACTTGTAATTAACTTGTTGCACTGTTTGTATACATAGAAATTAATTTTCCTTTTCCTTTGATTCGTGTATCACTGACAGAAATGTCTGCATTTTTGTTCTAGTTACTAACAAATACTATTTTCTTACTCAGGGATTGATTTCCATACCAAACAGTCTGAAAAACAGCAATCTTTCATTTTCCTGATTCCATACCAGATATATATAGTTAATGTTGGATTTTGGTATTCTTCCTTTCTAAGCAGTATGTAGGGTTTGTAGTGCATATTAGTAATCCATTGTGATTGATTCCTGTATTAGTTTGCAAAGGGGATCCAAAAATGTGTTGTAGACATTGATGTGTGATTGTCAGTATGCAAAAGTTATATGAACTGTAATTTTTATTCTGAGGAAAAAACTTAATGTTGATCTTCATTGCAGTTATGCCAGGTAGACAGAAATATTTAATGTCCAGCTGGATTAATAATGTTGCTTGTTTGTTTAAGTTGCTGGGTCATACCCCATTCTGAATTAAGGTCTTTGGGACTAGTTTTATTCATTGGTCTTATACTGTAATATTCTACACTAATATACAACAGCAATCAGTTATGACAAAATTCTAAAAGTACTCCAGTTGTACTGTAAAACTGGTTGATAGGTCAAAACTGTACGTTAGGGTTGAATTTGTTTATTTGTGTGTAAGCAGTAATTTCTATTAGTGGTTTCTTTTTTCTTATTTATTATTTTTGTTATGTCCTTTGGGCCCCTGGTATCATACTGTGCCTGTGCTTGGCTGAAATCTTGTTCTTAAGCTATAGAGGTTCCTGATCTAACCCCTTTTTTTCTTTAAAATCCTTAAGGATATGGTTTGCCAAATATAAGTAATATTTTATAACCATTATCTACTACTCATGTATATATAACTGTTCTGGTGTTATTGAATATTTCACTATACAAAAATAACATTATAATAGGAGTTATATATCTAGATATAATGTCATGCTAACTACCTATTATTAATGTCTTACAACAATATAACCAATCATATCAACATACATTACAACAGAGGGGTTGTAAGGTATACACAGTCTAAAGAAAGTCTGTGTAAGCATACACAGTCTAAAGAAAATTCTATTCCATATTAACAATCTGAGGATTTTAGGCTTGTAAGGTTTATATAATGATAGGCTCAAGAATAGCTGAGTGTTAAAGATTATCAACTAGATAATAAAGGAATACTGTAACTTATATAAAATGTAATTTTTTTTTGTTTGTTTTACTTAATTTTTTCTTTTCATCTGTTTTAAAAATATGTGTATCTTTTCTTGCTTATATTGAAATTTTGCATAGTTTTCTTTGGTTTTTTCCTAAATCAGGTACATGAGGATGATGATTTCAAAGTGTTCCATCACTCTGGATATGGAGACTCCTAAAAGTGGAAATACTTCTGCAACACTCAACCATGCTGTAGATTGCTTTAAGTATCTAAAAAAATATGATGGTCCAACTTGAGTCATAGTAGAGTTTTTCCAGAACTTTTTCAATGTACTGAACAGTACAATATAAAGATGTCTTAAATATTTCAAATAAATAACAAATATTTTGAACAAACTTACTTAACTGTTTTGCTAAGTCTGGATGACAGAGGCCTCATGTCAATAGCTATTCTGCAAATACATGTGTGAAAGTAGAATATTCTCCCTATAACTGATAACATTATAACTTTGGACTATGAAGTCATATCCTCACATCTAGAAACTGATCATGTGGGATATTTTTAGTTCCAAAAGCTGCACACAATTATTCTAAAATCTATGCATTGTCTTTGTAAAAAAAAAAAAAAATGGGGTTTGACATCCATCTCTCGTAAAACTACACAGGGCCACTTGTACTTCTTTCTTCCCTTTGATGAAGTAATTTATTTATTCTACCAGATATATTGTTGGGAAAACTTCTTTGATTCAAATTATTTTCTAAAATTTCCTTTCTTCAACCATTGCACTGAATATGCTGGCTGCTCTAAGTACCCATTAGGTCTCTAAGTTATATTCAACAGCTTTTGATCACCAGAACCTATATTCTTTTGTTCTCCTGATAATAACTTTATTACCATGAAGATCAAGTGTGGCTTTTCCTCTGGCTAAATTCTTTACCACCTTCTCTACTAAGTAATATAGCATTCTCTTTCATAATTCCTGTTGGCTGAATTTATTACTGAGTAGGTCAGAATTTAAAGCACACCTGCTTTTAATCCAAAAAAGTGCCCCAAGGATTTTTCAGAAATGCATAGGAACATGCATCTGAATATCACATACATATTTTGGGGTGTAAATCTTTTAAACTATTTCAGCATCCATTCTTTCCATTTTTTTTAAGCTTTACCAATAATGTAATTTCTTCTCTATTTTCTCAAATTCCAATTCCATTGGCATTTTCAAGCTTTAGACATAAGTGTTTGCCCTAATCTCTAGCTTTTCCCTGTTTTTATCAATTATGTATGGATCTTGCTCTCTGATGATCAAATGATGCAAAACATCAAACTAAGTTTTTATTGTGCTAATGAGATAGAACTATCTGACATCTAATGACTTCTATGTATCCTTGAATTATTCTGTATCTCACTTCATGTACAGATAACTTAGCTGGTTGATAATCATTCTTCATTATTTTTGCATTACAAAACCTCTTCTCTCCTTTGGTCTGTAAGTATAAGTTGATAATTGAATTTAGTGAAGGAGTCTCCTTTCTTCCTTTTTTTACCTACATTAATGGATGTATTAACAAACTCAACTTATTTTGAATTCATGTATAGCCCGAGTATCATTCAAATTCTACTTGAAGCATGTTAGCATTGTACAGCTGATGCCAATGCTCAGTAGTAAATATATTAATTCACAAATATAAATATTTGAAAGAAATTAAAATTGAGAGATAGTCAGGTCCCTTGCACATTGCAATTAATCTCAAATGAACCAAGAACACAGCCTAAGGTGTTTAATCTTGAGTAACATGCTTTATTTTATCCTGGTGATGTGGTAAAACATAAGGTAAATATCATACTGGAAAAGGGTGTCATCTGATGAAAGGTAAAGATGAAAGGATGATGGATTTGAACTAGAGAGAAGGGGAAAGATCAGTTGAGATGCCAAGACTGTTCTAGTGAGAAATAATGTAACAATAATAGGCACATGGATCTTGATGTTCAGGTTCATCTCACTGAACTTTATCTCTCTCATGGCTGAAGTTTAAGTTAATTGGTTAGGTCCTTTTTAATACAGAGAAATTACTACTCGCAGAGGCTCTTTACAAAAAAATCTGTTAAGAATAGCCCTTTGGAAGTTTTTGTCTCCCTTCACTAACTGAAACAAGAGCCCGGACAAATGGATGTCTTTAGGTGACTAATGGTAATGAATGTTAGGTAATACAGAAAATGGAGAAAAGAAGACTGAGAAGCCAGACAAAATACGGTGGGAGATGTGCAGTTTCAATTTAAAAAAAAAAAAAAAAAAAAAAAAAAAAAAAAAAAAAAGGAAAAGAAAAAAAAGTAAAAAAAAAAAAAAAAAAAAAAAAAAAAAAAAAAAAAAAAAAAAAAAAAAAAAAAAAAGTTTCAAAGGCTAATGACAAGAAACCTGAATTTCATACACGTAGGAAAGCATAGGTTGTTAAAATTAGAAGACTCTGAGAAATGAGAAAATAGGTAGCAACAATAATGTCAATATATAATTAATTGATATCTTAATCCTCGCTAAACAAAGCTATTTTGCATAACAGCACAACTGCCCTCAAATGGAATAGGAAAATAAATACAGGCCATGCTCTTTTCAAACAACTGCTGCAGAAGAAAGGAGTTCTGCCAGGTGCCATCCACTTCACCACTATTTCAATTAATATGACTATGATGATACTTCAGTACAATCTTTTGTTCTTATCAAACCATTCTGTAAACTGCTTAATATGAAAGTCTACAGATGTTAGTGGAGGAGAACTAAGAGTTTGTTTAAGGGTAGGATTTTCCAAATGCCTGTCACCCTCCTTAGGCAGTCACAGCAGCCAGGGAATTTTTTTTTCTGTTGTTTTTTTGTTTGTTTGTTTGTTTTGGGGTTTTTTTTGGTCCTTTATTAATTTATCAGTAAGTCCCCTACACCAGACAGTTTTAAGACTCAGCTTGACAGGATGCTGGACCATCTCGTTTATAATATATATATATATATGTAGGTTACCTTAAAAGCTTGGAATAGATGATCCATGAGCTCCCTTCCAATCTGGTATTCTGTGATTCTATGAATATCAGTTCAACTTTGCAAACTATGGGGAAGAAATCTTTCATTTAACACATTCACTATTAAAAGTACTTTTGATTTTTCTCTATGTAAAATATAAGTAAACTTATGTTGTGTTTTTTAGAGTTTAAAATTTATTTATTTAAAACTCCTCATGACTAAAATATTTTATTCAGTCCAAGGTAAGTGTCTTCAAGACCTCTGGATCCTTTGAGTGCTTAGACGAGAAAACAAGGGAAGTTTCTTGTACACAGTTAAACAACTATTCAGTATCATTTTCCACTTGGACGGGAATCTTTGTAAATTAACAAGAACAGTAATTACACAGAGACTGCAGGTTAAAAAGCTCTTCCAAGATTTCACAAGAAACATTGATTTAGGTTCGAATAAATAAATTTAAAAAAAAAGAAAAAAGGGAAAGAATTCTTAAAAACAAAAGCCTTGGGTTTTCAAGGATTCAGTATTGCTCAGGAAGGATTTTTTTTTTTCCTAAAAATTGATGCATTCCTGGCCATTATTATTCAGGTTTTCTGTAAGACTGTGTTTGCTTTTTGTTTGTTTTACTGGAGCATCAGGGATTGGTAACAGCTGGGAGTACAGTAGTGGGTTCATGACATGATGCTCAGATTCCAGATGGAATTAAATTCCCATTCCTTTTCACATACCATAGTGAATGCAAGGTCTGTGAATAAATTGCCTATTCCCAAATCATCATTATATTGGCAACGACTTCAGTAATTTGTATCTTTTCTAGGGCTTGTGAGAACTTTGAAGACTGTCTGGAAGAAGACAAATGGGAACTGGTTTCAGGAGAAGTATTCTGGAACTGGATTCAGGAACACACAGATCGGGGTTGAAGGCAGAATGGACCATCAACCACTGAAGATGAAGAAGAGGTATTTGACCTTGTGATCCCTCAGCTTTATACTCAATATGATGTATATGGGATGGAATACCTCGTTGGTCAGATTAGGATCATTTGTCCTGTCTGCTCCTCCCTGCAGGTGGAGCCTTCTACTTTCTGCACCCCAAATGTGGTACACAAGATCTAGCAGTGACCTTGGTCTGCACACCAATACTTGGTACTAACTCTAAACATGGGGTGTTATCACTGCTAGAAGCAGACACTGCCTGCAAAAACAGGCTGCTAAGTTCAGAAAGTGCAGTTAGTTAAAAGAACTGAGCTGAACAGTAAAATCACTGAGCAGAACTGTTTTAACTCAAACCAGAACAGAGAACTGTAGTGGTTTGATCTCTTCACTGGCTTAGAAATAAATCAGTGTCCTTGTTCTGGGTTTTACTCTAAAACTGAGATTTACAGTGTCCAAGGAAAGAAGAGGCATGCCCAGGCAACTGTGGAAAGGTATTCAGTGATCATAAGATTCCCATCTCCATAGGAAACTGCTTCCCAGTGGGTGTTCCATAATATCTGCTGAAGGACAGTCCTTCTTTAACCATTATTGTAAATTAAATTAGACAATATAGCCTTCATTTCTTGTTATGGCAATATAATGCAGGAATCATAACATTAGTCAGTGACTAATGCTTCTTCAGATAAATGATATTTCCACAAAAAATAAAATGCCATGTATTTTTATGTCATGAAGTAAGTAACACAACTCCACCAATGTCTTTACCTTCCAGTCACCAGATTTTACTACCTAGATCTGGAATCTTAGCTTTATAACTTGTTTCCTACATTTCTGAAATATGCTCAAAATTTGCAGTTCTACAGAATACGAAGTCTTTTAACAGATACTGTGTGTGAAGGAACGACTGTACAAAGTTTGTTTCCCTGTATTCTAAAAGGAGTGTTACAGATTGGTGCATCACTTTTTCATCTGTTTCTGATTTTAAATACTTTGGACAGTGATTATTCATAATTCTTCCCCACTTTTTTTTTATTTTGTGAAGAGACACTGGGTCCATCAGGAGCCACCAGCTCTCATAAGAGCATCTGACAAGGTGTGGGTGGGGCTAAGAGTAATGGCAGCCATCCCCCACTCCACAAAACACAGCCCTGAGCAGCACTAGTGACCAGGAGCACTGTGACCAGGTTGGGCAAACAGGGCATAGTTTGTCATCAAGGGTGTGGCATACCAATTTGCATGGCAGTTTGCATGGGGGGAGTGCCTCTTTGAAAGAGGGACGTTCCATTGGCCAAGTACAGAGGCTTGAACTCCACATCACCCAGAAACAGGCACCTTTCTGTGACCACCTGCACAGATCTGGGGCTTTCATCCTACCTGATCCTTGAGGCACAATGGTGACTCTCTGTCTGAGAGTAAAGGCTGCAGCTCTTGCTGGGGAGTCTGCACCGTCTACCCCATCAGTGACCAATGCTTCCACTCAGACAGAGGTGCTGCAAGCAGGGCTACAACACAGACCCCAGGGCAGGGACAGGCAACAAACCTGACTGCAAAAAAATGTGCCCACATAGAGAACATTCTGCAGCAGGTGCCTGAGCTTCAGGAGGCAGTGGGAAGGCTGTGGAAGGCTGAGAAGGATTAAGATAGCTGCTTCCAAGAGCAGTCTGCCATGGACTCACAGACCACGGCCAAACAGCCAGAAACTCCCCCACTGCCACACACAGAAAGAAAACAGGCCAATAATGCAAAAGAATGGAAGGACCTGCAGGACGAAGACACACCCCCTGAAGCCTGATGTGACTTTAAAGATTCACTTCACCACTCTCCAGGCTGAGGAGGAAAGACCCATCACATCAAGGGAGATACTTCATTCTGCTCCCTGCACAACTAAGAAAAGGTGAGAGGTGATAGTAGTAGGTGACTCTCTTTGGAGAGGTACAGAGGCACCCATCTGCTGACTTACCACACTATCTAGAGAAGTGTGCTACTTACAGGGGGCTTGTATTGGGGATGTCACCCAGACACTACCAAGCCTCATAAAACCCACTGACTATTATCCACTGCTGTTGTTTCATGTGGACACCAGTGATACAGCCAGGAGCACTTGTGGAGTATCAAGAAGGATTACAGAGCCATGGAGTATCAAGAAGGATTACAGAGCCCTGGACATGGTCATAATGGGCTCTGGAGCACAGGTGGTGTTTTCATCAATCCTCCTGGTCAATGGGAAAAAGTTAGAAAAGGCCAATTGAATCTGGCAAATCAACAGGACTGGTGCCATAGCTGTGGGTTCAGCTACTTAAATCATGGGACTTGCTTTGAGAAACCTGGTCTGCTGGGTGCTGATGGGGTCCATCTGTCAGAGAAGGGGAAAAGCATCCTCATTCATAGGCTTGCCAAACTAGTGAAGAGGGCTTTAAATAAATTGTAGGGGGAAGGGAACCTTAATCTGTCTCATTCCTACCAGTTTGATGCCAGTGTCAGCAATAGATGCCAAGGGCTTGGAGATGGATTTCACTTCAGCAGGAATCACATAATTACAGAATCACAGAATGGTAGAGGTAGGAAGAGACCTCTGGAGATCACCAAGTCCAAGCCCCCTGCTAAAACAGGATCACCTAGGGCATTCCACACAGGAACATATCCAGATGGGTTTTGAAATTCCAGAGAAGGAGACTCCACGATCTTTCTGGGTAAGCTGTTCCAGTGCTCCGACACCTTCATAGTAAATTTTTTCCTCATGTTGAGATGGAACTTCCTGTGTTCCAGTTTGTGCCCATTGCTCCTTGTCCTGTCACTGGGCACCACTGAAAAGAGACAGGCTCCATCTTCTTGATGCACACTCTTCAGTCTACCATTCCTTGTCTCTCATGAAGTGGGAAGCCCAGAACTGGACACAATACTACAGAGATGGCTTCACTAGGACAGAGTAGAGGGGGAGGAGAACCTCCCTGAACCTGCTGGTCGCAGTCTTCTTAATGCACCCCAGGATACCATTGGTGTTCTTGGCCGAAACAGCACATGCATGCCTCATGGTTAACTTGTTGTCTACCAGGTCGCTATCCATGGAGCTAGTTTACAGCAGGTCAACCCCTAACCTGTACTGGTACATGGGGCACTCCTCCTCAGGTTCAGGACTCTATACTTGTCATCTCTCCCCTCATCTACCCAGCTAGTCACTCCACCATAGAAAGCTATCAGGTTAGTTAAGAATGAGTTCCCCTTGGTGAATCCATGTCGACCACTCCGGATAAACTTCTTTTCTTCCATATGCTTAAAGATGACTTTCAGAATGAGCTGTTCCATCACCTTTCCAGGGTCTGAGGTGAGGCTAACTGGTCTGTACTTTTCTGGTTACTCCTTCTTGCCTTTTTTGAAGACTGGAAGTTCCAAGAATTTCCTTGAACACATTGATGATAACTTTCTTCTCCAAGTAATAAAGAAGCCACCTAGGAGAGGTGCTATGCTGGACTTTGTTCTCACCAACAAGGAGGGCCTGATAGGTAATGTGAAGCTCAAGGGCAGTCTTGGATGCTGTGATCATGAAATGGTGGAGTTCAGGCTCCTCAGGGCAGCACACACAGCAAGATCACAAGCAAACTTTAGCCTCTTCAGGGACCTTGCCCATAAAGTACCCTGGGATACAGCTCTGGAGGGAAGAGGGGCCCAAGAAAGTTAGTTAATATTCAAGGATCACCTCCTTCAAGCTCAGGAGCTATAGATATATCTGAACAAAGAGGAAGACAGGCAAAAATGCCAGGAGGCCTGTGTGGATGAACCCCTATGGTATTGGGACCAGTGCTGTTTAATGTCTGTGTTGGTGATATGGACAGTGGGATCGAGCGCACCCTCAGGAAGTTTGTGGATTACATCAACCAGTGTGGTGTGGTCCCTATACTGGAGGGAAGAGCTGCCATCCATAGGGACCTTGACAGGCTTGAGAGGTGGGAGCTGCAAACCTCACAAAGTTCAACAAGGCCAAGCACAAGGTCCTGCACATGAGTTGAGGCAATTCCAAGCACAGACACAGGCTGGGTGGAGAATGGATTGAAAGCAGCCTTGCAGAGAAAGACTTGAGGGCGTTGGCTGACAAGAAGCTCAACATGACATAGCAATGTATGTTTGCATTCCAGAAAGTGTGACCAGCAGGTCTAGGGAGGTGGTTGTCCCCCTCTACTCCACTGTTGTGCCACCAAATCTGGCATGCTGTGTCCATCTCTGGAGCCCCCAACATAGAGGGACATGGACCTGCTCGAGTGACTCCAGAGGAGGACCATGAAGATGATCAGAGTGCTGGATCACCTCTCCTGTGAAGACAGACTGAGACACTTAAGGTTGTTCAGTCTGGAGAAGACTCCAGGGAAACCTTATAGCAGCTTTCCTGTACCTAAAGGGAGTTGACAGGAAAGCTGGAGAGGGATTGTTGACAAGGGCATGTAGTTATAGGACAAGGGGTAATGGCTTTCATCTGAAAAAGGGTAGATTTAGATTTTATGTAAGGAATATGTTCTTCACTGTGAGGGTGGTGAGGCACTGGAACAGTGCCTAGAGATATTGCAGATGTGCTTTCCCTTGAAGTGTTCAAGACTGGGTTGCACGGGGCTTTGACCAACCTGGTCTAGCGGAAGATGTCCCTGCCCATGGCCGGGGGGTTGGAAGTAGATGATCTTTAAGGTCTCTTCCAACCCAAAACATTTTATGATTTTATGATTCTGTAGTATTGCTGGTCTTTCTGTGGCTATATTTGAAATCCAGCTAATGTAAGGAAAATGCAGCTTGTTATACAAAATGCTTAAGTTCCTAATTAGGAAAATGAATTGCAATAATAGTATATCCCTGGATTGTATTAATATTTCATTTCTTAACTTCCTATATCAAGGATTAATCAGAGGGAAACTTGTTCTTAATGCTAATGATTCAAAATAGGAAATATTTCAATGGTATTTCTAAATTACTTGCAAGGGTTATATTGCCATGCAAACCCCCTGAAAACTAGTGTAGAACATCTGCAAAATAAATATTTTGAATTTTCATCTCTCTGAATCTCACTGATAAAAAAGGTCTTTGCACTGCAGCATTCTAGGTTGTAGATGCAAACAAATACAAACTTTCTGATGATTTCTTTGTCCTCTACTTGATATGGCCAGCTACTACAGGAATGTCTTCACTCTTATTTCTTCATAACATATGCTGGCAACAATCCTGAGGTAGAAAAACTTCCTTTATCATGGCTTCAACAAGGG
This sequence comes from Actenoides lindsayi, assembly GCA_025331215.1. Lineage (NCBI taxonomy): Eukaryota > Metazoa > Chordata > Aves > Coraciiformes > Alcedinidae > Actenoides > Actenoides lindsayi. The sequence goes on along the minus strand of WTSP01021580.1, from coordinate 29,890 downwards.
AGGAAGTCATAGGAAATTTTCCAGTTTACACAGTTCAAGTATTCCATTGAGAGTGTTTGGTTTTGATCACCAGGCAATTAATTCATGAAGATCTCTCTCAGAAAACTTCTTTCTCACTGTCATCTTACCTCTCTCTTTTAGCACTCATCCTGAGAGACTGGTCAAGCTGGACTAAACTTCTAGATGTAATAGGTTTATTGTGCTGCTTCTAATGTTTCAGAGTAGCTGGGGTAATATATTTCTTTGTTGCTCAGGAAATATAAAGGACTAGATTCTACTTGTAATTAACTAGCTGAGAATTCATTCATGTAAAATTCATGTCAAGCTGACATTCTCTAATGAATCTTCATTCAATACGAGGATGTTGTAAAGAAGTATAGCCAGGTGATGTAATTTATAGATGCTTTAATTTAACCCAGTGGCAGCAGATCTGTCATCTCTCCATGATATCTTTCAGCCTAAGATCCCAACTTTAAAAGAAGTTTAAAGATTTCATTTTCTTTTGTTTTAGATGAAGTTATTTGTGCCCTCTCCTTCAGTTTTCATCGCTGTAAGGACATTCTTTAAGCTTTTGTAATGTGTTCCCTACATAAAGAGACTATTTGAAGAAGAGACAATACAAAAAGATTTGGCACTGCTGAAATACATTCTTTTTTCTTCCTCATCTGTTCAAAAATGTGCTAAATATCTGCTGTCCAACTGTTGGACATACGTTGCTAAGTGTCCTGAATTTTAAAGCTCATTTCATTTGTCTGCTTCAATTTATTTTAAACAAGTGTTACGTCCAGTTCATATGTGAGCTAGGCAAATATATCAGAACAAAAGAACTGAGGAAGAACACAATTTACTAGATCAGTTTGATGAAATAGCGGTAATGAAAGATAGTTCAGCCTATGGATTATTGAGTCTCCAGATAAGAAAATATAAAACACTGAAAGTCAAATAACAGCCTTAACAGTACTGATTTTTAAGCAAAAGAAAGATAGACACAATCAACAGATGACGAGGCTTTTAAACAATTCTTCCTATTACAAACATAAGTGCTGTGAATTCTTTTTTTTTAATCTTTCACCATTAGTACTTTGCTTCAGAAGAAAAAAAAAAAAGAGAGAAATGGAAAAGTCAGATCTAATAGTGTAGAATCAAGTCAGATCTAATGGTGTAGAATCAAGGATTCTGCAAAGCAAAAGACTACTATGATGCACATGATGAATTGCAAAAATATTTTCTGCAATGTTTTAAAGAAATACCCATAACATGTAATTTAATTGCTTTTTTCCACACAGGTTTATCACAATCTGAGAAGTAATGGAATTATATTACTAACTTCTAAGATGAGATATTGTCAATAAAGGGGAAAGTGATTGGCTTGTTCTCAAACTGACTGTTAGGATCTGTGTTTTTATGGTGATGTGTTGAAAAATGAGTTTTCAGTGTTCTGTGCCCAAACAATCTGCTGTAAATAACAGGTTATACATCTGAAAGATCATTAGTTCATAAATTCTTTATGCAAGATCAACATCTCTTTTTAAGTAATGTATGTGTTTTGAGATGAGTTGCTACATATTTTACAGAAATAACTCTGATCATTTTGACCATAAGTTATGCACAGGACACCACAGGACTTTCCTGAATTAGTTCTGATTCAAATCAAGGAAGAAGATATTTAATTCAAAAAGTGTTATTTGGATTGCTATTAAAAATATGACGGTTCTGAATACGAGAAGATTACCTTTAACTCATTAATTCCAATAGTGTTAGCATGTTATCTGTATTTCTTTTTTGTTTTACACAAATAAGTTTTATCTCAATAAATTTCAGCATATTTGAGAAGCTGATAAATGCAGTTACCTTTGAAGTTTTAGCAACAGATTTTGTGAGATTATGTTTATTAGCTTTCTTTTTGGTCTTTCATGAACAGAGCTACAGAGACACAATTGATTGACTATTTAGAATTTAGCCTTCAAAAGATATAAACGTGGAAAGCCATGGCCCTGGAGTGTGTTCTTTCTGTTCTTTGAGGATTTATTGCATATAAATGGCTGAGTTGGACAGAAAAAATTATCACCATATGGTTTATTGGTTAACTCTTCAGACTTTCATGTCTTTTAAGGCCAAAAGTTCCATTAGATCATCTAGTTTGACCTCCTATATCACAAGAATTCTACCCACTTATTCCCACATTGTGCTCAATAATTTATATCATTAAACATATATTTCAGAAGGGCATTTATCTTGATTTAAAGACGTGTTCAGTAGTTTCCATATTATCCTTTGCAATTTTTACTATTAATGATGTGGTCATTTTGTCTGGGGTAGAGTTAATCTTCTTCATAGTAGCTAATATGGGATGATGTTTTGGATTTGTGCTGAAAACAGTGTTGATAATACAGGGATGTTTTCTAGTTACAGCCTAGCGGTACTTACACAGAGTTTAGGCCTTTGCTTCTTCTCACACCATCCCACCAATGAGTAGGCAGGAGGTGCACAAGGAGTTGGGAGGGGACACAACTGGGACAGCTGACCCAACTGAACAAAGGGATATCTCATAACATGTGACATCATGCTTAGCATATAAAGGTGAGGAAAGAAGGAAAAGAGTGATGGCATTTGTATTCCCAAGTAACTGTTACACATGATGAAGCCCTGCTTTCCTGGAGATGGCTGAACACCTGCCTGTCTGTGTGAAGTAGTGAATGAATTCCTTGTTTTGCTTTGCTTATGTATGTGGCTTTTGCTTTAATTATTAAACTGACTTTATATCAAACCATGAGTTTTCTCATTTTTACTCTGCTGATTCTTTTCCCCATCATATCAGGGGAGAGCAAGTAAGTAGCTGTGTGGTGCTTAGTTGCCAGCTGGGGTTAAACCACAACAAATTAGTACTATTATTAGGGAGACAGGGAAATACCAGAGTCCAACTGAGCACTGTGAAGATGATTAAGGGACTGGAACATATCTCTTATGAGGAAAGGCTGAGGGACCTGGACTGCTTAGCCTGAAGAAGAGAAGACTGAGAGGGGTTCTTATCAATGTTTATAAATATCTGAAAGGTGAATGTCAAGAAGATGGGGCCAGTCTCTTTTCAGTGGTGCCCTGTGATACGACAAGGGGCAACAGGCATAAACTGGAACACAGGAAGTTCCACCTCAACATGAGGAAAAAAACTACTTTGAAGGTGTCAGAGCACTGGAACAGGCTGCCTGGAAAGGTTGTGGAGTCTCCTTCACTGGAGACCTTCAAAATCCACCTGAATCTGTTCCTATGTGGCCTGCCCTAGGTGCTCCTGCTTTGGGAGGGGGCTTGGACTTGATGATCTCTACCATTCTGTGATTCTTTGATTTTTTCAACACCTATCAATATCCTTTTTTTTTTTTTTTTTTTTTTTTTTTTTTAATTATTATGTTATTTTAAAGCAACCTTTTTTTTTCCAACTGTCAATCTACTGCTTTCTGTTATCTTCTTCCTCACTAAACCACTAATTTAATAACTTATATTTTCTCTCTATTAAGATATTTACAAATTGATATAAATTTCCTTCCAAACTTTTTTGCGCTTTGTCAAGATTTGACTGTGAGAAAATTTTCCCAATATTCGTCTAATTCTACTACATTTTTCCCACTTCCTCTCCTAAATTCTAGTAGGTGTTTCTTACAGATGTGTTAAATTAGAGAAACATAGCACATTAGGAACAAATAAGAGTAAAGAAAAAAAAGAGTAAAAAAGTATTACTCTGTAAATATTTTTACTACTTGAAGAATGAATGCTTGAAGATCTTGGGAACAGAGGAACAAACTGAAAGAAGAAAACAACTACTAACCAGTGCTTGTGGAATTTCAAATGTTTATTATCTTGGTTAAAAATAAGTAAATTCTGTTGATGTAATAATAGTGTGCCAAGGAACTTCCTGGTATATGAGGGGGAGTTTTGAAGAATTGCTCTAGTTGAAGAAAGGTGTATTACTGTGGTCTGTCAAGATGTCACCAAGGATGGAAGAATTTTTGGCAGTTAGAGGAAGAGGAGCTTGTGAGGCAAGCCCACATATTTGTCCTTCCTTTCTTTTTATTAGCATAGCTGAGATTTTATAGTCTTTCAAATAGTTAAAATAATAAATATCATAGAATCATAGAATCACAGAATGGTTTGGGTTGGAAGGGACCATAGATCATCTAGTTCCAAAGCTGCAAGACAGTCTTCCTGGAGCCTTCTCTTCTCCAGGTGGAACAACCTCAACTTTCTCAGCCTGCTCACATAGGAGAGGTGTTCCAGACCTCTGATCATCTTCATGGCCTTCCTCTGGCCTCTCCCCAACAGGTTCATGTCCTTCTTGTACTGGGGGCTCCAGAGTTGGACTCAGAACACCAGGTGTGGTCTCACAAGAGCAGAGTAGAGGGAACGAATCACCTCCATCAACCTGCTGATCATACTTTGTTTGATGCAGCCCACGATATGGTTGGCTTTCTGGGCTGTGCTTGCACATTGTTAGCTCATTTTGAGCTTTTCATCAACCAGCACCTTAAGTCTTTCTCCTTGGGACTACTCTATCCATATTCCACCTAGCCCGTGTTTGTGCTTGGTATTGCCCCAACCCAGGTGCAGGACCTTGCACTTGGCCTTGTTGAACTTCATGAGGTTTTCATGGGCCCTCAAGCCTGTTTAGGTCCCTCTGGATGACATTCCTTCCTTCCAGCATGTCAACCACACCACATAGATTGGTAACTTACTGAGGGTGCACTCAAACCCACTGTACATATCACTGACACAGAAGTTAAACAGCACTGGTCACAGTAATGATCACTGAACTCATCACTGACCTCCACTTGAATATTTTGCTGTTGACTGCAACTCTTTGAGGCAACCATCCAGCCAAGTCCTTATTTACTGAGTGGTGCATCATTCAAATTTATGTCCCTCCAGTTTAGAGACCAGGATGTTGTGAGTGACAGTGTCAAACACTTTGCATAAGTCCAGGTAAATGACATCTGTTGCTCTTCTGTTATCCATCAATGGTGTAACTCCATAATAAAAGACCAACAAAGTTGTTATGCATGATTTGCCCTTGGTAAAGCCATGTTGGTTGCCACCAATCATCTCCTTATTTTGCCTTAGCAAAGCCTTCAGGAAGATCTGCTCCATGATCTTGCCAGGCACAGACATGAGACTGTCTGGCCTGTAGTTGCCTGGGTCTTCCTTTTTTCCCTTTTTTTGAAAATGGAAGTACCATTTCCCCTTTCCCATTAGTGGGAACTTTACCAGACTGCTTTGACTTTTCAAATATGATTGAAAGCATTTTAGCAACTTCATCTGGCATTTCCCTCAGGATCTGCAAATGGACCTCATTGGGTCCAATGGACTTGTACACCTTCGGGTTCTTTAGATGGTCTCGAACCTGATCTTCACTTACAGTGGGGGGATTTTCCTTCTCCCAGTTCCTGCCTTTGCTGTCTGCAACTTGGGCAGTGTGGCAGCAACCCTTGATGGTGAAGACTGAGGCAAAGAAGTAATTGAATAACTCAGCCTTCTCCATATCCACATGACCAGGTTTCCTGTTTTCTTCCAGAGAGGGCCCACATCTTCCCCAGCCTTCCTTTTATCATTGTCATATCTGTAGAAGTTTTTCTTGTTACCCTTGAAGTCCCTGGCTGGATTTAATTTTCTCAGGGTTTTGACTTTCTTAACCTTATCCTTAGCTTCTCAGACAACTTCTTTGTATTCCTCAAAAAGTATGTATATCAAACACGGAACTCTGCAAGTTGTGATTTTTTTTTTTAGATAAATTAACTGTCCAGGTTCCAAATAACTCCATATTTGTTTCACACCTCCTGTTGCAAAATGACATTACAATGTTCATAAACTCAGATTATTCAACTGAATAACCCAGCATCAGTGTTTAAAAATATGTCCTTATGTGTAGGAATGACCTCTAATATCTTCTTTTTGTAAGCTCCTAGACAAGGTCAAAACACTGAATAAAATACTACAAATTTTCTTCCTATAACTCATTGCTTGCTACAATATCATTGCATTCTGATTTCTTACACAGGACTTCATAGTGATTGACTTCATTGTTTGTATGAATGTATGTATGTATTTTTTTAATTCATTGATTTTCTTGAATTGATTGTCTGACAGCAGGCTAACAAGAAGGAATCATACATTGACACCTCTTCATTTAGAATGTATATACCCATAAATGACTAATATTTAGAATATTACTGATTTTCTGGTTTTGACAAAGCAGAGCTACATGCATTTTCCTGACTGTATTCTCTGTATTCTTGAGCTATGGACCAGAAAAATAATCTTTCTATCTTTCAGTTTTCTTTATTAGGTCCTGGTTTCCAAGACAATCCTTGAATTGAAGATGACTCACTATCAGATATAAGTGAAAATATTTCAGCATAAGTGAATTTAGTTCTCCTGTTTTCATCCTTTAAGCATAAAACAAGGTGCAGATTTTTAAACTTCTTATAGGTACTCTTTACATACAGGTACTTTCTTACTCCTGTGACAATACTTACCTATGGGGAGATTTTTTAGTTAGTCACTGATTAGGTAGGAACAGATTTTGGTTTGGGTAAAAATAAAAAAAACCCAAACAAATTAATGAAAAGGTGAACTCTTCCTGTGACAAACTTAAAATCCTTATAGTTATTTAATTCTACGCATGTGTAAAGATTCAAAGTTCACCTTAATGTCAACTCTGCCTATTTTTACCTGTGAGATGATACAGAAAAAAAATTTTTTTTGGATTGTAGCTACCTAATTAGCCATGTCTTTTAGAAAAGACAGTAGACCTATTCACTGTTACTTAGGGATATTTCCTTTCTTTGGTCTAATTTTGTTTGACATCCAGGTAAGTCAGTGTCAAACTGTGAAAGTCAATTTAAAAAAAAAAGTAACCTGACATGTGGACAGTAGGTTAGTAGTAGCTAAAGGGTCTTGCTTGTCCATTATCATTTTGTAGCTTGCCTTTTAAATATACAGTGTTGTCTTGCCAAATTTGTTTCTCATGCTTGTGTCACAATGAATGTTTAGAAGTTGATCCTTTGACAGAATTCTATAATGTAGAATAACTTTAAAATGCCATGCTATTATTTACCTTTTTAAGTCTTGGACCTATAAAAATGTTGAGCCAATTAAAATTCATATATTAAGGACAGGATTTTAAAAATCTTTTAACAGCATAGCAACTTTCAGTGAAATTGCTGGCAAAGCTTGTGATTGTTTTCAGATGAAGATGTTATTAACACTCACAATTTTAACACAAGGTTCATGATACTGTATTTTTTTTAATGTTGCAGTACTAATACTTACAATATGAGCTTCCATTAAAAATAGTGCCAGATTATCTGATTTTTTTTTTTCATTGTTTTGTCTAGAAAATCTCCTTGAACTTTATTAAAAGTGTCTGAGGACTGTCACAAAACAAACAAGTGGATAAACTGGAGAAAAAAATTATGATAAAGGCTATGCAAAACCATGAATAATTAGAATGCTGGTAATTCACTACTGAAAAATGTATGGTTGCTGAGGATATACTTAATATTTCAGATAAGGAACTAGATAGACAACATTGATATCTTGACATTTTCAGCGAATGTGGATTTAGATACAGTATTGTTTGAGATAGAAGAGAATTCTGATGTCATGTAAACAGTGGAAATTACTTCAAAATGGGAGAAATTATATTCTGGGCCATAATATGGACTTCAAGATAGTGTTCTGAGGGCTTGATGAAATTGAGTTGGTCAATAAACTCTAAGAATGACCTTCTTTAGTCAGAAACAGAACTCATGTTGGCTGTTTTAGTTATCAAATGTGATTGTGAATAAAAACTGAAAAACCCTCATAAAATTGAAGAAGCTTGTAAAAAGACATATGAAATCAAGTAAGGCTCTGGAACAGACTGTAAGAGAAGAAACAGAAAAAAAAAACAAAACCCAAACCAAAAAAACCCAAACCAAACCAAGAAAACCCACCCCAAAATAGAAAAAATACTCTTTCAGGAAGACGGATTCCAAAGGCAGTAGTAATGAGACTGCAGAGCACCGAGATGATGTCTAGGAGACACCATAGCCCTGCCACAGTATGGTGCACTTCATGCTGTGACCACTGCACTGGTTCATTCAACCTTCCTCCTGGATCTTACTCATGGGACAGTGAAGAGAAGTAATTTGTAAAACTATACATATCAGCATATATCTTTCATATTTCTGATTAAAGTGTTTTAGTATCTAAGTCCATTTAATCTCTGCACTGTTACTTTGTTTTTAAACTATGAGAAATCGTTTCTTAAAATAAAAGAATACTTACTGAATGTCTCTTCCAGTTCTGTTTTCCAGCACTGTTCAACTTAAAAACCTTGTCCTTAGAATATGAAAACACAATAAATACACATTTTTTGCTTGTTTTAACCTGTATCTTTCATTGTGTTTCGTAATACACTCTTACACTACTATACTTCATTCAGTTCCTCTGAATTAATATTAGATTGTAGGAAGTTTTGGGCAAAGAACTAATCTTTTAGTCTGTTAGATGTTCCTATTGCACTATTTAGTACTGAAAAATATATCTCTATGCCACTTCATCTTATTTTTTGTTTTGAAATATGATTTTGAAAGTGCTAGTGAAAGAAGTTTTTTATATCTACAGAACAGTTTATAGTACTGTAATATGTTTATGTCCATATCTTGAGTCTCGCTTACTGTTCCTAGATCCTCTCCAAATTCTCTGCATGTGTCTTTTAATTTATAACCGTCATCCACAGGACAGTGACAAGACAGAGAAGACATCTGTGTTTAAGAATGCCAGTTTTCTAGAATACTGTTTTGATAATACTTATAACAGTGTAATTTCAAGCTGTTGGTGTACAAGAATATATTAGTAGGAACTGAAATTTCCCAAATCAGTATTAACAGTTCAGAGAAGATGACATGAGGTGGAACACAGAATTGAAAAATTGCAAACAAATCAACACATGTATTTCATTTTTATTAAATCATACAATTTAGAGGGCTTTTCATTTGGGAAGAGGTGAAGAACTCTTTTAATATACATACTGATAATATGGTAACCTTGAACAAAAGTTGTATGTACTTGAATTTTAACCTGATAAAAATGTTTTTAGAAGGTTCTAAATTTTTGTTTTCTTCTTTGTTCTGAGCTGAGAAGGAAGAAATAGCTACAAAAGTTACAAGAGCATGTTTTAAAGTTCCTTGAGGGAAGATGTGGAGAATGCTGTTGATTAGCTGAACAGAAAATAGGGTCTGGTCAGAGAGAAAATCCCTCTGGGACAGAAGGTCTAAAAGGGCAGACTGATTGTTGACAACAGAAAGTGGAGAGCTTGGAAGGATGACAAATAGGTATATTTAATCTGGGAAGGTAAGAGCAGAGAAAAAGGGGAATTTCATTTTGGAGGCTTTTAAGTGCACAAAGAATGAGTGAGATACAGGACAAATGATTATTGGTGTTGGTAGCAGTAATATGAAAAATGACATGAAAAATGAAAGCTAGGGACTGAAAAAAAATATATATAAAATAAAGACAGACAAAAAAAATCCTGTCTGAAGTGCAGTAGATGAGATTTGATTTTATTGGGTTCCAAGGCAAGAAGGGAGGACAGTGTTTTACACATCACTTCCCCAAGGCCTCACTCCCATACAGTGCAAAGCCTTAACATTAACTTTGTGTGCAATTTATGTATACAAGGCCTTCTGCTCTAAGACAGGGATAATTGTGCTATTACTGTGCCCCTGAGTTGTCTATGTGTATAGGGCATAAGGGTTTCTTTATTATGTGTGATTAAAATTAACTGTATTCCATGGGTTTTATTCAAAATAGAGATACCTTGACCAGAATATTTTTTTATCACTTAGTAGAAATTGCATATGTATTTGGAAGACTTTTTTTCTTGAAAAATACTTCTATCTGGAGACTTTCTGTGTGGAGTATGGGTATGGGTGTGTGTCTGCCTCAGAGGAACATACAGTTTCATGTTCTAATAATCAGACAATTGCTCCTCATGCAGAACAGACTGAACAGAGCAGAGGAGACACTTGGAAGTTTCAGATAACAATGAGAAGTAACAGTCTCATTTTATTTTGTATTTTGTGAAAGCTTAAGGACAAAAACTTTTTAAAACAAGACAATTTTGGTTCTTTTCTGTTGAAAGAAGTTCATTGCTCAGCTTGGTTTAACCCTTAGGAACTGTGCATCTCTTTACAAACCCGGAAGTTTAAACTCTGGCTGATTATTAAATTCACACTCTCTAGGTCCTTGTATAGAAGAGAGTTTGTACAGGGACTACTAACTTTAAAAGTAGCATAGACAAATGAAGAGGGAAATACAGGGCAAACAGGCAAGTAAACATCATTAATCTTTAACTAATATTTCTTGAGACAAGGATTACATTGAAATTAGAAGTGTAAGAAATACTATTTCCAGAAGATGGCACTCTTATACTGTGTATTTTTGAGCATAAGTTCAGACACTATTCACTTCCCTATTTGTCTAAACTATTTAATTATTTTTTTGTGCAAAAAGGTACAGTAAAATGTAAAATATAGTCATCTTCATTCAGCCTTTACTCCTTGAAATATAATTTACTTTGCCAGCACAAAGCATCACTAATCAAAATGAATCATTGTCTTTAACTGAAAATCCTATCTGGACCTAAATATGTTGGTGATTTGGTTTAGTTTGGGTTTTTGTTTTGTTTTGTTTTGTTTTGTTTTGTTTTGTTTTGTTTTGTTTTAAAAAGTAGCTCTTTCTCCCACTCCTAAATTGAATTACATTAGTTTTCTCTTGGTGGTGATGCATAAAAGTAGAGAAAAATATTAACTATTGGAATGATACAGCAGCAGCTACAGTCTTTGAACAGTTAAAAATGAAGTATCACAGAAGCAAGATTGTTATAACCATGCAGTAAATGACAGTCCAGAGTGTGATGAACCGTGAACAGAAGTTTCATTCCTTCTTCACTAATACAAATTTTATCTCTTAGTTCAGACTTGCATCCTTAAACAACTATATTTATTTTCAGTTATGATAATATTTCTATTCTATTTTCCAATGTGATATATATTTTCAAAATTAAAAGAACTGGCTAGGTCTATTATTTTATCTTTATCTGAAAGATTTACAGCCATTTTTCCAAAATCTATGTCAGGCAAACTTCTTATGATGTTGGCTTAAAAGATGATTTTTATTTTTCTTTCAGTTTTAGATTCTATGATATTATAAACAAGGTGCTTAAAAAGCATAAAGTTCTTAGTACTATGAATAAGTAGTCAGACATTGAGCACAGCAATTAACATAAAGCCATCAAAAAGACACAATTTTCCTGCTACGTGTCTTATAAGCAGAATAGGCAATAGATTTAAAAACACATATTTTTCCAGTTAATTAATATATTCCTATGTAAATTAGGGATATTTTTGCAAAAAATATTTAACAAAAATCTGCAACAAAGCAGGTCTGTATGAACTGAATTGTCTAGATGAATAACATCTATGTCTGCAATATACTTTGGATCTATTACATAGTTTATAATATAATGTTGCAAAAAACCCAATTAATGCCATGTGAAAGTAGCTCATTTATAGTTTTCTCCAGTTTTGGACATCACAAGCTATTTAGCAGTATAAATGGCTTTTGAGATGTTTACATAGTAATTATTTCTGCGGATTTCCAGATGCTTTTTTTTTGCTGTTGCTGATGAGCTCATGTTCATAGGAACACATATTTACGCATTTAAAACTCTCTGATCTGGAAATATGGCCGTAGAAAAGAGATCTCACCAGTATTTGTGAGGTCATATTATTTGGAGGTAGGATTGTTATAGATCAGGCTCCCAATGGTACTACTTCATTGGTTTTATTTCCAAAAGGGTCTAGGAGATCACATCTTAAAAATATTAAACAAATATATAAGAATGAAATTTTACAAACTGTGCTATTAGTGGAAGTAAAGGGGTCCAACGAAGAATGTAGTAGTCTGAGACCCAGGAAACCCTTGGAATTTCATTCAGTAGGGATGCATGAATACATCTTGCCATGTTCTGCAATGCAATGAACAATGAAAGCACATCACAGACCACCCCTCCAAAGAGGTGGATGTGAGCTAATTCAGGCTTGAAAATTATGTAGCTGTGTCATTTTTGTTGTACTAGTACAAATGTAATTATAAATGCTGTTGGAACCACATGGATAATTGCATAGAAGACTGTACTGTTTTACATGACTCACTGGTTTAGACAGCACTTATTCTGGGATATGTACATATTTCTGCTTGTTCAGTAAAAAGTTTTATGAGGCTGCACAATCATGTCACTCCTCTGAATCTCTTTTAAATCTCCCTATACAAAGATCATAAATGCAGTAAGTTCAAGGTTAACAACATCACAAAGAATTTAAAGGCATACAGGGAAAAGAAAGAAGGATCCAGTATCTTCTGTTTGAAGTCAGAAGAGCAATTGTCTCCTTTGCTGGTTTAGATCTAGTTTAAGTTTACTGATACAATTTGAATCTCATACTGTGTTTCATTCTGATTAAGCTGATTTAAGTTTTGAAATATGACAAATATTTCCAAATTTCTGTTATGACAGTCACTGTTTTCTTCCCTGTGAGCTTCACAATCTTCAATTGTTCTATGCAGGGAAGGGAAACTCCAGGAAAAAAAAACAAAAACAAAAACAAACCAAACAACCAAACCAAATCAAACAAAGCAAAACCCACCAAAGCTTCATTTTTCTCAGATTTTCTTTTTCATAAATACATTATAGTCAGGAGCCTGATATTTGACTGTGACTGTTACAGATTGGAACTCCTTTAAATTTAACGTGGTATGGTATATCCTGTGTAAATCCCTTCTTTATCGATCCATGTAGTCTTAGGAAGTAAGAATATATCCTAAATGAGCTTTGCTTTAAATGAAAGGGGTGGTCCCCCAGCTCCTTTTATAGCAGTTCATTTAGTTCCTATCTTCATGAAAGGCATCATCTGTGAAATCGACATGGGTCACAGTTACCTAAGTAACAAAGGTGCTAAAGAAGCAAAGAGAACATACTTTCTACATCTGTATTGTTTAACATGAACCATCTCCCTGTTGATCATACAGGCTACTGCAGATCACAATATAACTACCTTCCTTTTTGCATGCAATGCAAAGACAATGCAGCAGTAAACATCCTGAAAATTAATGCTTCTGTCAGAGAATGGGAATATCAGTGTGAACTATTAATTACAAACAAAAAACTCAACATTTGTTCTTTGTGAATATTTGATTTTCCCCCAAAGACTAAATGCCACCTTTAGTTTCACGTTGCTTTTACTGCAATTCAGTTACTATATCCACATTCAAAAGAGAATTATTAATTTATTCTTTCAGTCTTTCCTTTGCAAATTAATATTGTCCATCACAACTTGTGATTCAACTGTGCTTCTGTTCTTCAGTTACTTGGTGGAATATTTTGGGTAATTCCAGAAGAATTTTGCTTTGTTTAATTCTAAATTCTTCATATTCAGAAACAGAAAATCATTAGAATAATACTAACAACGAATTATATTCAGCGCTAATAGCAGTGTAAGGTAATAATTTCCAAAATAATTAAATGACCTCAAAACAGAAGTTGGCATGTTTGGACTACCTTAAGGCTAAGAAATGAAAGTCATCTTTGAAAATTCATCTTAGGTTCCTTTTGTTAATTGGAAAACCAAAATGTGTCCAGAGTCAAAATATTAAGACTTCACGCTTAATTTTTATACATTTGGCAATGAAAGGAATGAGCCTAAATTTAATATCTATGATCCATATACTTTTCATGCCATATCTTACATATGGCAAGAGACACTGAACTCTAAAGAAGGATCTGCTTAGAATGTTACACTTTGAAAGGCTAAGTATATAATTTGTCCCCAAACTGTTTTTTGGGGTTATAAGACAGTGCCCTTGGAAATATTAATAACCAGACTTTGAATACTCTCCTAAAAAATGTTTCTGAGCAACTTAAAAAAAAACCAAAACACAAACTAAACAAAAAAACCCCAGAAAAACACCACAAAACAAACAAATTTTCATCTTAAAAAAGGGGTAAAAAAAAAAAGAGGAATATAACAAACTAAAAAATTGTAGACAAGAGGAATAATGAAAAAGGATCTAATAAAATATTCTACTGATTAGAGAATTCATCAATGAAAGGAGGAGAACCACTGTGCAAGATATTCCAGGTGACAGTATCTAACATCCTTCTTGGTGGTGTGTGACTACACAGAACTCAGTTCAGGAAAATGCAGGCTAAGATGTCTGTTCATTATCACCTCATCCTCTTTACTGCATTTACTGCTTCATCTCGCTGGTGCATTTTTACTGGTATCTAGATTAGGAACTATTTAGAGAAGAAGCTTTCTTTTTGATTACTTGTCTTTACAGTGCCCAGCACAATAGAGCTCTGATCTTTGATTGAGGTACACATAAAAGAAAAATCAGAACTAGATAATGGTCCTGTAAAATAATCCTCCTGGACTGGCATTTTCTGAAATTATCCAACTTCACTGAAATCAGTGGGTATAATTGTAGTTAATGTTCTAAGCATAAGTAGAGATTCCAAAATCTTTCCTTGACTTGGGAGGAGGGGAGGTAATTTTCAGGAAACTGTAATTCATCTCCTAGCCTGATGACAGCTGTAGTCAAGAGTTTAGAACTAATTTCCCTATGAAGTATCGGAAGTAGCATCTTATATAGCATTGTCTTTCACATTGTGAATGAAATAATGAGTTGGACAATATGCTTTTTGGCATATAATCTTTATTTAGCATTCTGTCATGAATAACTGCTTATCAGTTTATCAACTTGAATTGTAATGTTTTTTAAACAGTAAGTGCACTGAAAAATAATTGAAGCAAACAGTGTGGTTTTTTGGTAGCTAGCCCTGAAATGGCTTTATGTGCTTTCTTTCAATAAAACAATTTAATACTAATATTGTTGCTCTGATACGATGCTCTGAAAACACAATGTAAACATTTATTCAGTAATTCTTACAACACCTCTCTGAAGCACTGAAGTGTTAGAATGACTTATTTACAGATGAATAAACTGAACACAAGTGAAATAACTGATCTAAATGCACATACTGAGTAAGGGGCAAAACTAAGAATAAAGCAATGGATCCCCAACAAAAGATTGGAACACTTCCTGAGACCCATTGCCATGAGACACTACTCATTCCATTCAAATCATGTGGAGACACTGGCAGTTGAGATGCATACTCTTTTTTCCCCCCTCCGTATAACACTATTGCTGAAAAGAAAAGAAAAATATTTTGACTATTTTTGCTGACCTTAAACTTACATCACATCAATTTAGTTTAGCAAGGGGAACAAATGTGGATGTATTTCAGGTATGATCAAGTGTACAAGTAATTGCATCTGAAGTATTTCAATTATACTTGCAATTATCAAGGAATGGCTACAATATTTTTGTGTCAAAGATTCTTTGCCACTTGCTTCCTTGCTTCATACTACCGTCACAAATTTTCCTAGAAGATGTCAATGCAATTCTACCACAGACCACACTACAGTGTCAAATCTTCTGTTAATTAGCATGTGAAGATGCCAAGGGTATGGGTATGCTATCAAGACAAAATGAGATGATGTCAGTAAGACCTGTCATCATGACAAAACAAATGGAAATTATACATAGGTTGCTTCTCTGCTAATAAAGAAAAACTTTTAAGGTACTGACAGTTATAGTGTGTTTCAGTGGGGGTTTGTTTCTAAAATAGGATATTAAAAGAACTAGTAAATGAAGTAGTCTGGTTGGAAAACCTCAAGGACATGTGTATGTTGGAAGTCTGGAATATATTAAGTCATAAAAAGTAAAAGACTATTTACAATTTTCATCCTGTGAAAAGAGACGAATGACCTTTTAAAACTGTTCCAGATATAAGCAGGTGGATAACTTACTTTAAAAAGGTATTAAGAGTAAAAAGTAACCCCAACAAGAATGAAAAGAGTACTGTTCAGGTGAGATAGCTGTATCCAGTCAGGGATAAAGGAAGAATAACAAAAAGTTATGAGTTGGATTTTGTGAGGGAGTTAATAACAATAATCAGAGTTCTTCAGTCAAGTAAAGCCATTTAAGATAAGCAAACTAACAAAAAGTGAGATTGATATGAAGGAAATAATGTATTTAGATTAAAGCTTTTCTAGGTGCAGAGCAAAATTAAATGAACACTTAACCTCAGCATTTAAATGATGATATTTCTAAGCACAGGGTCAGGAAAAAGAATGGAAAAAATGTAGCTGTGCAAATATGAAGCACTGGAACTGGTACAGATGAGCTCCTTGTGTTCAAATTATGGAACTATGATGTTGACTGAACTAGCACACACATTTGCAAGTTTGATAGCAAGGATTTTTGATGTCTTAAAATTGGTGGTGATTTGTGATTAGATGACAACAGAGGTCTCTGTTGCTTTGTAATTTTATGTCTTCAAACCTGGTTTATAATGATGATCCTACTTCTTGACAAGGTTATTTAGTCCAAATTTTACTGTAAACAGTACTAACTTTAGACTGTTCAGGGCCTTTCATTCAGATAAATTTTGAACATCTCAATAGAAATTCTACTGTCTCCCTGGAAAATGTGTTCCAGGGCTTAACCATTCTTGTTGTGAAGACTTTTTTCGGTATATTGAGTTGGAATTTCTTTTTGTGCAATTTGTGATGACTGCTTCTTGTCCTATTGCTGTGCATATGTGAGAAAAACCTAAAGTCATCTTCTCGATAATCTAAAGGTTGAAATTAGATTACTCTTTCTCCTTAGCTTTTTACCCACTCATCTAAGCTAAAAAAATCCAAGGTCCCCAGTCCTGCCTTATATGCCAAGGGCTATAGGGCTATAGGCCTCAAACATTTAGTATCCCTCCTTTGACCTTGTTGCAATTTGTCAATATATCTGTTGTACTGAGAGAGACCTTAAGTCAGTCACATTATTCTCAATCCAGCTTCAAAGGTGCCTAGTAGAGGGGTATAATCACTTCCTTCAACCTGATTATGTTTTCACTAACTCATCCAATATGTGATTAGTTTTCATTGCTGCAAAGATGAACTCATGACCTATGTTCAGTTTGTTGTCCACCAGGACCTCTATATCCCTTCTTGTGAATTTGGTCCTTAAATAGTCCCCAATCAGCCCTACTGTGTGGGGTTTTGGGGGATTACATAGGGGACTTTGTGTTCACTTAAGTTTTGTGAGATTCCTGTCAACCCATGCCTGTAGTATATTGAGATACCTCTAAATTACAGCTGTTGCTTCTTGCATATTAGCTGTCCCCCCAAGTTTGAAAATCATTTATGGAATTGATGAAAGCATATTCTGTGCTGTTGCGTAGTGCAATATGTGAAGTGCAGCCTCATGCCTCATTTTTAAGTTACAGCTATTTCATAAATCCAATCTGTTTGTGAGTAAGAATGTTGGAACCTTTTGGTCCTCTTTTAGTTATTTCCTTAATATCAGAAAAAATAAATGAAGTGCAATAGCACAATGGAAAACATTTATTCCCCCAACATGGTACAAATATGACAGTATATGCAATTGTTTTACTCATCCTGCTGCATTCAAATATAATATTCTGACCACATTTCAATTCCTAGTTGGAACCAAAATGGTTAAGATGTAAATATTTTTTGCAGGTTTTCTGACATACTTGTAGACTTGGCACAGATTTTATGTATGGACATTTGAGTATTTACCAGACCCATTAAAAGGTAGGAAATAGCTCTTTGACTGAGTTGCCAAGTAGAGCAACTTATTAATATAGATAAGACAGAAGATGTCTATTTCACATGGATTCAAGGCAGCCCAGAGAAGTTCATTAAAAAGAAATAAATGCAGCTACATGAACACCCAGAAACTCCCTTTTAGATGAGGAATTCCTTGAACTCAATGTTGTTAGAGGTTGTAAGTATACTTGGAAGAAACGTTACTAAGTTTTTCCTCATCTTACACTCTTTTTCCTTGGCATCTGCTTTTGAATTCTGTTAGAGGCAAGACATAGTGGGCTGGATGAACCTTTGATCCACATTGGTAAGCCTCTAATGTTCCTAGCTGGAAGCCAGAAAACAGAAATGGACTTCCAGGTTTCACTTCCACTGTAGAAACAATTTTTTTTTTTAATTATTTTTATTTTTTTTTAAAAAGAAACCTTGAAGAGCAGATTGAACCTCCTGTATTTTCTCTGATGTGTACTTCCTTATCATTTTCAAGAGCAAATTTCTCATGTGGGCAAAATAAACTTCTTCTGTGTTTTAAGTGTAGAAGTCTAGTGTGAGGAGTACAGCAGTTAGCATGACTTAGGCCTAGTTAGCACAGCCCTTGGCATAAGCCCATGAACATTATTTTTGTTGTAGTACAAATAGACGAAACATGATCAACCATGACAATGACATGACATGATCAAATGACAGGGTAATTCTAGTGTGCTCAAGGAAATGGAAAGCCAAGCAATGCAAACAATCTGTTGATAATTAAGAAGTGCAAAATTGTCAGAAAGGTCTGGAACAAGGGGATTGAGTGCCAACAACAGGAACAGCAAATCTGGGAGTGGCGACACCTTTTGAAGAGGCTATCCTAAAAATAAGGACACTTAGGAATACTGAGATAGAAAAGAGCTTCTAGAAGAAACTCTATGGAGGGAAACTCCATAGCCCTGATTCAGGATCCAGGATTATCTCTGTAACCTCCAGGGAATACAAGGAAGCAAAAAAAGCCCAGTGGATCCCATGGTGCTGCCCAATGTCTATGCACAGTACAGCTGGTACTGCAATACTGATCCATCCAACCTCTCTCCAGGAATGTGCCACTTCCTGTAGAACAGGAAGAACTCACAAGAAAATGTTGCAGTAGACCTGACTTCTTTCCCTCACTGCACCATTTCCCCCATGGCACAGGAAAGTAATGTTATTTGTAAAATTACACATACCTGTGACTAAAGCGCTTTAATATCCAAGTACATTTATCTTCCAAAATGTCATTTGTTCTTAAACCATGTTAAGCGGAAATAAACAGCTTCTACAGATCCTCTGTATGCACGTATGCAAAAAATTATAGATCAAAGGAGCAGACTATAGACTATAGCTATCAGACAACGATATGGAGTGGACAGGAGGGGAAATATAGTGGTACCATCTCCAGCAGGGCTGGGTTTTTTTATGTAATACCAGGCTAAAAACTGTCCTTAGAATCATCAGGGTTGGAAGGGACGTTAAAGATCACCTAGTTCCAACAACCCTGCCATGGGCAAGGACACCTCCCACCAGATCAGGTTGCTCAGAGCCCCATCCAGCCTGGTCTTAAAACCTTCCATGGATGGGGCTTCCACCACCTCTCTAGGCAACCTGTTCCAGTGTCTCACCACCCTCATGGTGAAGAACTTCTTCCTAATGTCTATCCTGAATTGACCTATCCTTCCTGTAATAGGGACTCCAGAACTGGACGCAGTACTCCAGGTGAGGCCTCACGAGAGTGGAGTAGAGGGGGAGAATCACCTCCCTCAACCTGCTGGCCACAATTCTCTTCATGCAGCCCAGGACATGATTGGCCCTCTGGGCTGCAAGACCACACTGATGGCTCATGTGGAGCTTCTCATCCACCAGCACTCTCAAGTCCTTTTCTTCAGGGCTGCTCTCAAGCCAGCCACTGCCCAGCCTATATTGGTGCTTGGTATTGCTCCGACTCCATATATCTTCCCTCTATGCTATTTCCATAACACTTTTATGTATGACCATGGCATTACTGGTCAAACAATTCTTTACAAGTATACAAATGATTGGAACAAGCTTTATGAAAATTCTCTGCCCCCAAAGTATCATTAAAGAACCTTCTAGTTCTGAAATGGATGCAACTAGCAATTAAGTCAATTCAAGCTGCTTTTGTCTTACTACACCAAATGCTTATGTTAGGTTTCAGATGTGATATATGCAAACTAAACTTGGTAGACAGTCTAATCTACCATACAGAAAACTGCAGCTGAACATGTGGAAGGGAAGTAAAACTGTGTGAAACTAAGATTCTTTCTGTACATGTTTTATAATATTCACTAACCCCTCTCCCTCCCAAAACCAAACAAAACCAGACAGTCTTAGCTAGTATTTTGCTTCTCAAATCTCAGCTAATTCCTTTTTCTATGAAAAGCAACACGATCTAATCTTATAGTTCTCATTTAGATAAAATCCTGTTTAAACACTTAATCTTTCTGTGTATTGATTATTTGTGAACACTTTAACATCTATCATAGTCAAATGAAATAGAAGGTAATTTGCAAGACTGGGAATATGAATCTTATTCAACCTTCCAGATCTACTGGTCAATGTATGACTACTTCAAGAACTTCCTTATTATCTTACTTCTCATAGTTATATTAAAAATATGAACTGTGTATATAGCTTTTGGAGGCACTGACCTCAGTTTGCATGCAATAAACAATGAAGAACTGTTGAATGGGTATACTTTGGTGTGCAAAATTACCATATTAGGTTGATATTGAGCTACCTGTGATTTTGCTAACTGCATGCACATTCAGTGCTGTGGTAACATAAAGATATTTGTCAATACCTAGGTCTTTGGAGGAAAAGAATGAGACTTAATCGTGTTCTTGTGGATAGCGGCATTTTGGGCAGGACAGGTCATTCTCTGCCATTCTCAAGAGAAAAGAAAATAAAGGGATGCAGTCTGCATTCTAAAGAGAAAGTAATTAAACAATTTAAGCAATTATTATGCTTATTTATTTATTTATTTTAATTACCATTTCCAGTGGTGGTTGGATATTTTACTTTGCTTTATTCAGTTTGAGGATATCTGGAGGAAAGCAGAAGGATTAAGAAAGAGGAGATGGAATATGGGATTTCTGGTAGCTGCATCCTGTACACTGGTAAGAGTATCATTCTGAAACAAATTCCTTTAGAATGATGAGGTGATTTCTGTCCTCTTGAAAGTCCAAAAATAAAGTCACAGCAGCTACTGGCCACTCACTATAGTATAATCATCTTACATTTTTCTTATGCAAATTCTCTGTATAAGCATGTTCTTAGATTCTAGATCATGTTTTCATTTAATTTTTTAGCTTTTCTGGTTACTTAAAGAACATTGAAAATGTGAAGACACAACAGGTAAGACATTTGAAGAATATGAAATAACTTTGGAGAAATGTTATTGTCCCATCTACTTCAACAAACTCTGCTCCAGTACCTAGTGGTAAAGACAAGCAAACAAAAAACAATTAATCAAACAAAAAACCTCACACTAACTCATTTCAAAGAACCTGAAAAAAAGGATGGAGAGGATATTACAAATACCCGTAATTGTGGTGAGTGTGCTAGCTCAATTTAGCATTGGATTTGGAAACAGTTACATCACTTTACTTCATCTGAGAAGGACAGAGAGTTATGGGATCTATTAGTTTGGTCCATCTAGGGAAACCAAAGTGAAGAAATGGACTTGTTGTATACCAAATTCTTTACCAAGCATGATCTTGTTAGGCTCATAAGCCATCCAACAAAGCCCAGCGAGGACAAAGCTCCTAAAAAACCATAACCTGATGTGTAGTACCTTGGGGGTGGAACATACTTTACGGTTCAAGATTATTGCTTTCCTGAGTCTCCTGATGCCTGAATAGGATGAATAAATGAGATATGATATCAGAAAACGTTGTGTAAGTGTTCAATTTCCTTTGCTATGCTTATTCTGACACAGCAGTACATTTCATTTTAAAGTTTTCTTTAGACTTGCTTGCTGTTTGAGATTTCAGTGCTGCTATTTTCTTTTTTTTCCCTAAAAATTATGGGAAGATGTGAGAGAAGGGAGCTAGGTACTGAAAAGCAGTTCTACATATACAGGAAAAATTATATATGTTTAATGACACCTTCAGTTAATGCAAAGAACAAATCTTTAAATTTTACATAGCAGAGGGACAAAGATGTTCAAAAAGGAGTTAATGTGACCAACCACTTTCTGTTTCAGCCTTTCCTAGGACTGACACTAAAGCTGTTTATTCCACATTCTTAATATGGAAGAAAAAATAGAAAGCTAATAGCTTAATATACAACAAACTCATAACATTTAATATGTAATTTTAACTTCTTGTTGTTGTTGGCATGAGTAAAATACAGTGTTTTCAGATTTTTTTCATAGATTTTTGGCAGGAAATACAGATTCTAGCAGAGAATCTATTCAATTTACTTATTTGTTTTACCCATAAGAAGATAACACTTTAAAATAACTTTATCTCCCTTATCACGGTTTCAGTTTTGGTGGAGGGTTCTAAAACTTTACAACTCTTGTAACCACCTAGCTTCACAGGTGTTATTCCTGAATTCTTATATTGTATATAATGTACAGACCCTCAAAAAGCAATAACGGCTGCCTTTAGGTTGTTTACTTGAAAGTAAAATATCTTCGTCATTTAACCTTCAAAATCCTTTAAAAGAACTGTCAAAACACCAGAACTTTTAAAGGCTTCTATTCATAGAATTTCACTACTTAAATGCTTGGTGAGCACACCAAACCATGGTCCTTGTGTCATCTTGTAGCCTCTTGTTAACCTTCTCTTTTTTTTTGAAAATTCTTTAATGGAATTTTTTGGGGTCCTTTTTTAAAAAGAAAACCTCAGTAACACACTGCATGTATAACAAATATGTTTAAGTGCACCCCGTGTCAGCTTTGTAAATGATATATAAATAAAATCACACCTTAACTTTCATAATTACTTTTTCTCTAGATGTCTCAGTGTATACAAGTGTATTGCTGGTGATGCTCAGAGGATGTAGGTTGTAATATAGATAACTAAATTTTAAATCCTGATTGTGTGGACTTTAAGTTCCTGATCATTAAGATGCACCTTGCCAACACATTCATATGCATTTCATTGCAGTATTTTGCTTTCACAAATACTTTAGTATCATATTAATCCCCTTATATCTAGAGTATTTAATGGGATAAAAGATAAAAGATACAGCATAGTATTACAGGTAGATAAAAGCACCAGTGCACTTTGCAGATGGGGTTATAAAATGTTCTCAGAGGATCTTGACTCAAAGCCACCATCTGTTTTTACTGAAGTTTAATATGTACATGCTATACAGTCACTTCACAAATAAAACACAAGACATCTTACAAATTTTCAATGTTCAAAACAAAGTCATACAGCACAGTTTGTCTGTATTTACAATTCACACACAAAAAAAACCCCCAGTCAATATCTCTGAACTTGTAAATCATCTAGAAGGCAACATTTTAAATCAAATTTTTGAAATTATGTGGTAACATAGTCAGATCACTCCAGTTATAAATAACATGAGTTGTTATGACGGACAATAAAGCCCACAGTTTGATTGGTTTGGATAACAAACAGACAGCATGAACACTCTAAGTTTCAATAATTTTATCCTCTCTCTGCAATCAGCCTACCATAGATCAGTTCTACTGCCTGCTCTGTTACATCGTTCATTAGGCAAAAGTTGCTAACATTCAGAGGTGTTGCCTGGAGGAAGGGATTTTATTTTTAAAAAAAAAATCTACAACACTCTTCCTTTTCGCAGCATACACTAGCATTGAATGATCATTCTCAGATGTTTATTTTTGTCTTTTGGCATATCTACTGGTAATGTCTTCTTTCTCCTATAACTTTCCTCTTTCTAGAATGGGACACATACTTTACAGGTAGTCCCAGTATTTACACTGAGACTGCACACAAATTTTTACACTGCATTAATAGAAAATGGTAGAAAATAACAAGACAATCTTAAATAGCAAGGGGAAGGCATATTTAAAGTATATTAAATGTTCTTGAAAAAAACAACTTTGTGAACTGACCACGGGACACTGTGATCAGTGAAAGTCTTAGAGCCGTGTCAGCGCTGAACACCATATTTACAAACTCAGTCATAATAAAGGTGAATTAACCAGGGCACAGTCTCATATTTCAGAACTCAAGCGAAAACCTAACTCATGTTGCACCGGTGCTGCAAATATGGGTTGTTAATAGGTTGGAAAACAGTTACAATAAGAAGCATTTCAAGTTAGAAAAGGGGGAAAGCAAAATAAAACCCAGAAAGGGCTGTTACATGCAAGCAGAAGATGTAGGAGAGTGAAACAAGAACACAGCATATTGAATATGACTTGAGCTTCTCATAACTGGAGATTACTTCTTGTTATGTGTTGGTAGAAGAGGAAAATCTGTTAGTTATGAGCTTAATGGAGGGTGCAGAACAAATGAAGCAGGGGATTAATTATGTCACATGTACCAGAAGAGTAGAAGAACAGTCTAGAAGGAAAATGAGGATGAAAGCAATCTTTAAAGGTCATGTATTCTCTCTCTTTGTCTGAAATTATATTCCTGTAGGAGGTACTGATATTCCCTACAAATATCTGTGAAACATTTTAAAAATACCTTTACTACTGGAGATTTCATAACCTAGCCAAACAACCTGCTCTTTGCTTCATTACAATTCAAATTGGAAAATGTGTTTTCTAATTTTAATTTTGTGTACTTTTTGCTGTATTTTGAGATCATTATATTTTGTTCTGTGCAAAATATACATTAAATATGATTTATTCCCTTTCTCTGTGTAGTTTCCCTTAACTCATTAAAATATCATTGGCAAGGCAATGGCATCATCCAAATCATTAAGGAAAATACTAAGTAATCTAGGCAATTAGCAATAATAGGAAGATTATTCTTAATCTTAAAAACATTAAGATGTTCAGAAATCTTGAAAATGTCAAGAAGTCTGAATGACTATCCAGTGGAAAGAAAGGATTCATGAAAAAAAAAAAAAAAAAAGATAAAGAAAGAAATTATCTGGGTTAGATGAGACTGGCAAGATGTATTTTATTGTCCTGAGTTAGAGTTGCAGTGCTAAGGCTGGCAACAAGCTTGGAGAAGGAAGTGACATCGGTGAGAACATACTGTACAGAAAAAATGATTGAAACAGGAGCTGCAGGAAAGAAAGGGAATAAGAAATTAATATGTAATCAAGAAGTTAAATTTAAGCTGATAGCATGAACCAAGAAGAGATGACAGAGACTAAAAGAGGAAGAGAGGCTGAGATATTACAATTACAGCACATATTCAGATACTTTAAGAAGAATTAATCACTCTCAAAAAGCATTCAAAACAAGTGGAGGTGTCTAAGAACAGAACCTTTCATGTTCTTTCATTACCTGGTTACTATTTTTGAATGTACATTTTTACAGTACAAATGGAGAAGCTGAAATTGTATCTTCCCCTTAGTGTAATTAGTTTTATAATTTAGTACTTTTCCTTCTTAGTAACTCCACCGAAACAACAGGTATCTATTTTATGAAAATAAACATATGATTATTCATATATATGCATACAATACATAAAATTAAAAATTTTAAGGTTGTGGACTTTCACCATCTGCACTCTGCTTCAACATGATTTTCTGTCTAATTACCAGAGCAAATGACTATTCACCTACACGGACCTTCTACACAGCCCACTTGTTTACCCTTAAAACCAGTTGCTTGCAGTAAAAAGATTATTTTAAAGATGATATTTAAATATTGCTAACAAAACCTTATCACTCCTTTGAGCAGTCTTTCAAACAGGCAACATAATATTGAGTCTTAATTATTTTTAAGCTCCTGCTGATTTTTTACAGAGCCTACCAATGCCTTTAAAAAAAGGTAGATTTGTTCCTTATGTTATAAACAGTCAATCTGTCATTTAAAAATAAATCTGATTTATTCTTATAATACTTTGGCAGCAAGGACTGTATAGATTCTTGCCACTTTTTATGTCAAATGAACTTTTTACTGCTACAACACAAAACCTCAGAATACTATTACTGTTGTTGATTGCTTACTTTGTGCATTCTGATCATGGTTGGGGGACTGGAGGCTGAGAAAAGACAGCAGGATTTTTCCATTAGCAAAGAAGTGAAAATTAACTTTTAATTGCAGGAACAGGATCTCTCAGAAAAGATAATTTGCTTTCCTTATAGAATCATGCAATGTTTTGTGTTGGAAGGGACATTAAAGTCATCTAGTCCAAACCCCTGCCATGGACAGGGACATCTTTAACTAGATCAGGTTGCTCAGACCCCCATCCAGCCTGACCTTGAATGTTTCCAGGGATGGGGCATCCGTCACATTTCTGGGCAACCCATTCTGGTGGTTCTCCGCACTCATAGTAAAAAATTAATTTCTTAGACCTTTTATGAATTTATCCTCATTTAATTTAAAACCATTACCCCTTTTCCTGTCTCAACAGCTGCTCTCAGCTTACTGCTGGTATGATAAATGATATAAATGACGAGAGGTTTTTATTTATCTAACACCTCATCAGCTAATTTGTGTAATAGAAGCTGCTTTTGAAGTATGGTGTCAGCTCTTCCCCATGCATACTGTGCTCCTGTTAACTGTGCTGAACTCCCACAGTTCTGTGGTCATGAAAGAAAAAAGCAGTCCTGGAAGTTAGTTGGCTAAGAAACTGTAAAACAGTATCTGTAACACAGCCCTGAAGTCTGTTTCTTGAAAGCATAAGATCTTACTTCATAGATAAGTATCTTAAAAATCTTGCCAGTCTGTATTAGACTGATATAATATATGTATTCTGCTTATGTTCTTATCTCAAAAGTATTGTTGAATTGTTCCATGTTCACCTTAGGAAAGTGACACACAAAAGATTGTTTCATTATAAAAATTAAGTTCCAATACAAGGGTTCAAAAGAAAAAAAAAAAAAAAAAATCAAATCAAAATCTTTTCCCTGAACTTAACAAATACCTATATACATGTTTATATACATTATAATATGCATACCCACACCTGAGTGGATATCATCTATAAGAACAAATCAACATGAAGTAGAAATAAAAGACAGTGTGTTGAGTAAACAGTGTCTTTGTTTTGATAATCAACCTAAGAAATGTACTTTAACACCTTGTTTTTCACCAGTTAATTTGGAGTAATTTTATCTATTGTGCACCTTCCATTCAGAGTAATATTTACCTCAGTTGTTTACTCCATGTCAGAGACGGTGACAAGGGCGGTGTAGTGTTTACCTCAACATTGCTGTATCTGTGTAAACAAACTGCAAAACACAAACTGGATGACGGCTTGTCCGAGGTGATGCCAAAGCAACCTGGCTGTATCAGTGAGGACAGGCTCCAAACCACAAACTGGACCACAGCTTGTCAGAAATGGTACCTTATCAGTGTGGAAAGCTGCAACCCCACCCCTACACCTGAGCCCACACCCGGGGCCTGGAAGACCGATGGGTCTGGAGACCCCTGAAGACCATCTGAGACCCCTCAGAGACGGTGTTGGGCATGCGAGCCACGGCCAGGTGGTGGGTGCGGATAAGCAGAATAGTGCCCAATAAAAGAACAGGAGCTGCGAACATCAGACGGAATGTTCTCCCACCGGACCTGAAAACACATCAGACTGACGGGATGCCACTGACCCGTGGTGGTAGCTATTGCAACTGACCCTTATCTTCCTTCCTTTTCTTTCTCTCTTTCTTTCTCTGCTTTGCGAACTTTTGTCAGGCAAATGAAGTCACTAGGCACTTTGACTCCGTTTTGAGTCTTAATTCTGTTCCCGAGAATATGAACAAAATCTCGCTCTGGTTTATGACCAGC